>CATIWR010272139.1:0-22843 GCA_949677035.1 Omphalea diandra
TATATATATATATATATATATATATATATATAACAATGATTCAATTCGATTTTATTTTTGAGATCATTATAATATGATTTGGTTCGATTCTCTATTTAGATATTATAAATTTTCCGATACCATTTTAATTGAAAAAATTAATACCGTTCAATTTGAATATTTTACTATTTATATTTAAATTTTTTATTTTTATTTGGTCCAATTCAATTTGAGAATCTCTAAATTCTATTCCTAATTATAGCATATATCAATTAATAAAATAAAATATTTATCTTAAATGATATATGAGTGCATTTATATTTGAGAAATTATAATATTTTTTAAAATAATTATTCGTAATTATTTTAAATGTCAATATATTATTGAACGGTGAAAGTTTTTGCCAAGATGTTACCACTTTCATTTAATAATAAAAATCCTTTATTACATAAAAATGATAGCTCTCCTTTAACCCTAAAACGCAACGTTTCATACCGGATCTGTGGTGTGTAATCCCTGCCATCATGAACAATCTGGAAGCGGAGGCAGAAACCAAGCCTAACTTTGAGACAGATAACGCAACAGAACAACTACCACAACAGAAGCCACACTCCTACATGGCAGCAGCGTCTGCCGCGATGGACGGAGTGGCTGCGGCTGCGCTCCGCTTGGTGCTGCAGCGGGTCCATCAGGCAGTGGAGCGGGCTGGGCGTGGGCCCCAGCAGATCCGAGTAGTGGCCGTGAGCAAGACCAAACCGGTGTCTGTCATCCGCCAAGTATATGATGCCGGCCATCGCTGTTTCGGCGAGAATTACGTTCAAGAACTCATCGAAAAAGCTCCTCAGGTTTTGTTTTTTAATTCTGTTTGTTTGTTACGATGATGGAATTGATGGATTTGGATGCAGTAATAATGGATGGCAAATTGCAGCTTCCGGAGGACATAGAGTGGCATTTCATTGGCAATTTACAGAGCAATAAAGTCAAACCTTTAGTGGGTATGCTTCATTTTCTATGTTGGTTGGTTCTTAACGTTTCAACCTGCATAATGCATAGTGTATGATTTTTTTATTGTGCTTTTGCAGCTGGTGTACCCAACCTTGCAATGGTAGAGAGTGTAGATGACGAAAAGGTAAAGACTTTTGTTATTACAGGCCTTCATATTAATCAAATTTCAAAATGAGTTGGTTTTAGTTGTTTAGAAGAATTATTCGGTTAATTAATAATGTAATACATAAAGCGAAATTTGTAAAGAAATTTCCTTTATTTCTAAACCTTTCGGATTAATATATTGAACAGAAATGGTTGGTTCTTTCTTGTATTGAAAATATTGCTTTTATGAACTGCAATTGTTTTTAGTTGGTTTATTTCTTTACGAATTTATCAAGTGTTATCTTTTTGCAGATTGCCAATCATCTTGATCGTGCAGTTGGAAATTTGGGAAGGAAACCATTGAAGGTCTTAGTCCAAGTGAATACAAGTGGTGAAGAATGTGAGTAACTCAAGTCAGTAAATTTATTCCAAATTAGTTCCAGAGTTCCACTTCCTGTATCAAAGCTTATAAAATAAAGGACATTGGAAATCACCCCCCATTGAATTTTGCTGAAGTTTGGGATTTTGAGAGTTTGTTGCATTGTTTTGTTTATAGGAATTATGAAATCAGCCAACATTAAAGCGGTTTGACTGTTTGACATTGTGTGTACTTATTGGATTTTGGATTTTAAGCATCTATTGATTGTTTTTTGTTGTTTGTCATCTATGAGGAATTGATGTTGCCTATCTCTAGTTATAATCCTGTAAAAAGTTGATTTTTTTAGTAACATGTGAGAGTTGTAGTATGTGTTTCGTTTGGTGGATTTACTGCATGTTCAGTTGAGATGCACAGAAGATGCTGTTAGATTTTGCACTTTATGTTGATGAAAGGCTTCAGTATCTCAGGTCTCATTTTGTAGTAGGTGGTATTAAGTTATTTGCCACTGGTTTTCTCTTCCATCATTTTCATTGTGCATATGGCCCTAACTTGGCAGCTTCTGAGCCTGCTATTCTCGGACCAACAATTGTGGTTTGTCAATTTCTGATGTTTCTGCCAAGGCTAATAGGAATCATAAATTTACTATTCAAGAGTTCTCTTTTCCCATATAACTAGGCACTGGCATAAAATTTGCTCACATTGCAAATTCTTTTTCTTTATAGCTTTCTTCCCCTTTAACAACTTGGCACGTCCAGTATTTTGTTCAATTTCAAACCAGACAGCCATTCCTGCTGACCAATCTTATAGTTAAATATGTGCTAGTAAGGATGTCATTCTACTGATGCAGTAGAGGGCTGCCGAATTTACCAAAATTTGAATTATTTCTCTGTGGATATCTTTTGAACTGCCAATCTTGTCAGTTACATTTAGCAGTCAATTCTGGACATTGAATTGGAGGTTTCAGCTGCTTTTTGATTTGTCATATTGTTGCAGCAAAATCTGGGGTTGAGCCCTCAGGATGCGTGGAACTTGCAAAACATGTTAGGGAGAGTTGCCCAAACCTTGAGTTTTGTGGCCTAATGACAATAGGGATGCTTGACTATTCATCAACACCAGAAAACTTCACGGTGATCAATTGACATTTTTTTTTCAACTTTATCTTTACATCCTTTATTTCCGTTTTCATTCTCTGACATTCTTTGTGATCAAGTTTTTTGATACTAAAAAAACTAAATGATGTTTGCCAGACATTAGCAAACTGTAGAAATGAGGTTTGCCAGTCCCTAGGCATTCCAGAAGAACAATGTGAGCTTTCAATGGGCATGTCTAACGATTTTGAGCAAGCTGTAAAGAATTCTGGCTTTTTTAATTGCACATTCTTTATATTTCTCATCAATGGTATATACTATATAGAATAGAGTTGCATAGTCTGTGAAGAGATCATAAAACTAACTAGTGATTTTGTTTTGCAGATTGAAATGGGGAGTACAAATGTGAGAATTGGATCAACCATATTTGGCCCAAGAGAATATCCAAAGAAGAAATGAAACAAGACTGTAGTTTTGCTGCCTTTTTTCTTTTGTCTTCACCTGGAAAGTCTTGGGCATCTTTCATTACGTGGTTCTGGAGAACGTATCGTGGGTTTTATGCGACATTACTTAAACTGGCCAGAAATGTCAAGTGTTATATTTGTAGAGTGAAGAGCTAAATAATATTCTTTAGTTGCATGTTTACTACAGCATACAGAGAATAATCTTGAAGTGGGAGACTTGATGCATTAATTAAATTTAAAATGCAAGCCTTATTTGTGTGTTGTGGGTTCTAAAGAACGCATCAAATATATATATATATATATATATATATATTGGTCATACGCGAAGTTATTGTTTTATTTTATTAATTTTTAAATTTTATATATTATTTTTAAAATTTTAATATATTAAAAAATTCATTCAAAATAAAATAATAATTTTAATACAATATGAATTTCATATTAGAAATAATTATTTTATAATTAATTAATTTATAAATTTTATATTACAATTATAATATAAATTTTATTGTCACATTAATACGTATTGATGACTATCAAGTGTTTATTTTGGTACTAATAGCTGGCACATCAATACGAATGGGAATGTTTTAAGCCTGAACACAATAATCGCGAATTTGTGCAAAACCTTCGCTCCTTCTCTAATCTGGTGTCTATCTTTGAAGGGGTCAGATTAGATTAATTGGTTACGTAAGAACTGTCACTTTTGTTGGTGATAAGTTGTTTGTATCAGTTAAATCTTACTGAAGTTTATCACCTGGATACTGCAACTGTTGGAACCAGTAATAAGGATTGCACGTGGCCAATATTATAGGTTGTGTGGCGGAAGTAAAAGCGCAGCCCGTATGCTGATCTGGAGGCAACTCACTAGGGGAAAAAGAAAATTGTTTGTTCCATTCCATGACAGACTGAAGAGAAGAGGGATGAATAATGTTCATGTGAATAGAGGATCATCAGGTGGACTAGGGCCACAAAAGGGTTTGAAGAGGATGACGGTAATGATGGGGTTATGCCTGCTGGCTTACATTGTCGGCCCTCCCCTTTACTGGCATCTCTCCGTTATTCTAATGCCCTCTTTTCGCTCTTCTTCTCCTTCGTTTTGCCCTCCCTGTCTCTGCGATTGCTCTTCTCAACCCCTGCTCTCTATCCCTGATGGTAATTTTTTTTCTTCTTTTTCATGAATTAATGCATGCATGGGATGGCTTCGTTTTTTAAAAAAAAAAAAAAATCTTTTCTGAAGGATTATGTATGATTGTAATTCGTATACTATATGGTAGATCATACAAGGCATCCAAGACTCCTAATTGCTGTTGTACTCCTAGAATCATGGTCGTGTTTGCGGATAATTTAGATTTAAAGTTTTACGAGAAATTCCAATTTGGCATGTTAATTTGTAAAATTAAAAACACCAAAGTGATGATTCTGTTATGGATATGAAAAAAACTTGATCAACTTATATCTTTTTCAGGACCAAATTCCTGCCTCTCATGTGTCTCTACTTCTTACGCAGTAATTTCTACTTGCTTGATGCCACTGCAGAATTGGCCATACTAAACGTGCACGCAGGGAAAACTGTCCAACATTCTACATATAGACTTTGTATATATATCCATGGATTTAACATTTTTGAAGAATATACAGTAAATCCTGTTTTTTTTTTGTTCTGTGAAATTATTGCATGCTTCTACCTTCTATATGTATTGGCATGGATCCCACGTTCCTCATCTCGGCCGCCTATAAAATAATTTCTCTTTCTTTTTTTTCATTTTCCTGCTAATGGATCCTGGATTCGTTGTGTTGAAAGCTGATGTGCTGTCTCTGTCTGTTTTGTAGCAGCATTGAGCAACACCTCTTTTACAGGTTTCTTCCTCTTTCCTACACTGCATATTACGTAATCAACCATAGCATTTGTGCGTCGTGGGTCTCTTGCCATCTTTAATTAGTTTCATGCTTTAAATATATATATATATATATATATCATTCCATCGTGATTAAGTAGTCCATCTAAATACTATAACCTTAAATTTGCTAGAGGCATGATGATCCCGTAAGTGAAGTGTCACACTCGTGAAAGTGTTGTAAAGAAATAACCTTAACTTACAACTAATGCTCTTCTGATGGCTTCTGCACCCGGGCAAATTATATAATAATCCTGGAACACTAAAAAAATAGTGTTCCCTCTCTCACAATAAGTGGGATCTACACTCCATATTCATAGGTGGATCCTACGTATTTGTGTGTAACAGAAGACTATTTTTTAAGTGTTTTAGGACCACTGAATAATTTCGTCTACACCTGAGCTACTTATTTTTTGGCGTAACCCGAGACACGCATTATATTTTCAATTAGCCACGCCATTATCTCGTTGCCTGAAGGCTACAAATGTATCATAAATGAGAGCATGTTGTTCTACTTTAATAACTGCAGATTGTTGTTCTACCTAACACAATCTCTAATTCCTTGTAGTGATATCAGTAGAGCTTGTATTATGCACAGATAATATAGATGCTTGCGTATTCAGCTCAAAGTGTTATAGACTTTGTTGTGATGGATCTGTACCCCTGCAAGTCTCACTACTTGAGCTTAATATAGAGAACAGAATATAGTTGTGCTTAGATGCTTAATGGAAGACATAATAAGCTTTGGTATGTTATTCAATTGCTTTATGGGTTGGAATCTCCGCAGATTGCATGAACCATGATCCTGATGTGAGCGAGGAAATGGAAAAAAGCTTTACTGATCTGCTGTCAGAGGAAGTGAGGCTGAAAGAAGAAGAAGCTCAGAAAGACCAGCAGCGCGCAGATGTGGCCCTGTTGGAGGCTAAAAAAATTGCATCCCAATATCAAAAGGAGGCAGATAAATGCAACGCAGGCATGGAGACTTGCGAGGGGGCAAGGGAGAGAGCTGAAGCTGCATTAGTAGCACAGAAGAAACTAAGTGAAATGTGGGAACTTAGAGCGCTTCAGAAAGGATGGAAAGGTGGCATAAGGCTTCATGTGTAACAAATTACCCTTTTGAAGTGGATAATCATTGAGAATTTTGTGTGCTCAAAATGGTCCTAGGTCAATGTCCATTGGGATTAACTTTCCAGCTCCCTTTTAAAACCATCAAATTAGTTTATTTTCTTAAGCAAATCAACAATTTTTCTTCTAGATTATTTAATCCTGCTGCATTTAGAACCTACTTCTATAAAGGTTTAACTTAAGTGACATGGAGCTGCGACTTTTTACCTGAGTGTCAGTCCTACACAATGGTGGGATGGTTCCCGTTGCAAAATTATCATTTCCTTAAATGATAGAACAAACTCACTGCAATCATCAACGTACTAACATTCCAGAATTGATCAACTAGAAGTAATACATTACATTAGCAGTCAGCCACTGTACATATAGACCACTTTCCCACCTTAATCATAAAACCATACCAAGATGCTTCAGGAAAACTCTTGGAGAACGTAATTACAAAACAACTCATTTTCTATACTATTAACCAAACAGCAGATATTTTTGCTGTACTTGTCATAACAATTATCCATATGTATTCTATGTGCAACTGTCTGTGGGCGCTCCATTTGCAACCCCATCTATAGTTTGGAGTCAGTTGGCAGTTAAGATTGCTACCGGAGAACAGATCGCTACTGCAGATCAGTTAGATGTGGCTAATAATGCTGAGGCATCAAAGTGACCAACCACTACCCCACTCAAAAGGGGCATGGCAGCTCCCCAAGAGAACCTCCTTGCAAATAAAAAACAGGGAACGGAAGCCAAGTTGCTGCTGCACCATTCTGTTCAGTACTCAGACTCATAGTATACATGGTTGATATCCTGTCGAATTAAGCAACAAAAGAACATTACAATTAGCAGAAATATGGGGCAGTTACAGGTGCAAACAATCATGAAAAGTAAAGAGATAAAAATGCAGGTGGAATGCAAAAATGAGCTTTTCTTTTTCTCACAGAACAGAGAAATCCTTCCAGCAATTTTCTGATAGAACTCCAATGCATGAACAAGGAAAATAATATTGAAAAGGACCAATTACAGCCACAAATCCTATTGGTACACAACCATCTCACTCATGCATGCAAGTCTACCTGCAATGCCAAACGAACAGAGAAATACAGCAGGATACTACCTTTATTTCCCTAATCTTTACAGGGCTTGAATTCGCATAGGTTAATGTGATCGAATGCCAGCCTTTACAGTCCAGTTTTGTAGCAGACTGATTCCAAATGGTATAGGTCAAAGTTCGTCTTTCAAATTCACCTTCCAGCTCGGCCACCTGCAAGTAAAAAATCAAAAGTTTTGGATAAGAAAACTTTTTTCACAATATCATAGATAGTCGAGTCCTTTACTTCATGAAGTTGAGATATTAATTACTAACAGAAAGTAAGATCAGTAGATGGTCACTGATTAGAAACCCACAATACTGCTTACCGAAAGCAATGTCTGCACATAGTGTTCATCAGGAATGCAGTTATTCTGCTTTTTAAGTTTCCGCTGCATTTGATAATCACAGCTCAAATCAGAAGAAATAATCAATTTCTTGAAAGGGAAACAATACATACTGGATCACTGTATCAAGCATACCAAAAAATGCAAAATTGACACGCGCGCACACAAAAAGAGGGACAAAGAAAATGTATAACAACTCTATTAGCAAAATGTATGAAAGATGTAAATGAACACTGGCAGTGAGAGAGTTCATTACAGTAAAAACTGATTTCTTGCTGAGATATAAATCAGTTTTAACATATAACTTACACTACTCAGCTTTCCCATGATGGCATCTGGAAGTATGGCCCGCTGCAAAGCATAAAAACAGAAAGAGTAAGCCATCATATGACCAAAAAAAATTTTACATAGTTTTTGCATCTGATTAAAGTTCAGTTAAGGATTGTCATTTTCTTACCAAGAACACAAGGAAAAGCTTAATATGAATGGAAAATCAAGAGCACATCATTTGAGAGAAATTAAATAAGATGCAAATTAAATAAGATGCAAGTTATTACTAATTGCAACACATTTGAAGTACCTAAGAAGATAAGGTATTACATAGTGATTTTAATGTTGTATGCACCTTGACATTCATTTACTAAATGCCATCAATTGGAAGTTCTAAGATGTTCCACTCACAAATAAAGCATTGATGTTGCTGCATCACCAAACGATACTTCGACATAGCAGTCATAAACAGCATTGGAGTATAACTATCTACAATAGCTCAACTAAGTACCTTGCAGTGCTTCTGAAAGACTGGAAATATCACCTCATCATCTACAATTACTTCTGCATGGCTTCGGACTAAGATAATAGACAGAAATTACAAAATAAAATTTCTAGTTAGAGGACACATTAGCGAACAAGTGAAAAGGGAAAGATTCCTACCCTTAGTGGAATAACAACTACAATGTCAATAAAATAGCAATATGAGAAATATATTAATGCATAGGTTCAGACTGACAAATAAGAAGCTTCCAGATGATAAGGTTATTTTCATGAAACAATCTTCCCAGAGTACTATAGCAAGAGATAACCAGTAAAGTGTATACAAGGAATGAAATAACAATAGCCCATCCTGTTTGAGCATCTAGGGTAACTTTAGAGGAGAGAGAGCAAGAGAGGTTTAACAGATGAAGCTTTTATCCATCAACAGACTAAAATATTTTTACCTAATATCAACATTTAAATTGCAAAAAAAATAAAAAATAAAAAATAAAATAAAAATAAAAAATGACAACTTTGCAGATGGAATGAGAGGTCATGGTCAAATCAGAGCCAATCATGACTTTAGATATTGATTAGATCATAAACTGGTATGATGCAAGACACCAATTGTGTCTCTCTCTCCTCTAAAGTTACCCTAGATACTCAAACAGGATGGGTTTTAACAGATGAAGCTTTTATCCATCAACAGACTAAAATATTTTTACCTAATATCAACATTCAAATTGCATAAAAAATAAAAAATAAAATAAAAATAAAAATGACAACTTTGCAGATGGAATGAGACGTCATGGTCAAATCAGAGCCAATCATGACTTTAGACATTGATTAGATCATAAACTGGTATGATGCAAGACACCAAGCGTGCGTAATTCGAAGGAAATGCAATCCCTCCCCCCCGGTAATTTGTGCTGGTTTATACTTCTATCAGGATTAATTGATATAAGATATTATAGTTGTGTTTCGTCATCCACTCAGGTGATAATATACCATCACTAACCTAGAATATGGTCAAATACTATTATTGCAATTTACATGTAAGATGACTTTTAATTAGGAAGATAGCTTTTAAATCACCAAATTTCATGCAAGACCCAAAAATGTTTGATTTAAATACACCAATCAAGAAGTAAGGATTCTCTAAGAAATGATTTATATTGAGCCTTTGAATAATTAAAGTCAGAATTCAACGAATTACAATTAAATAACATGATAAAAGTTCAGTCGGGATAACCTCGGATCCCTCTCTCCATTTATGTTTTCGCATGATAGGCCACATCTATTGGTTGTAGCGCTCTTCTTTTGTATCAATAAAGCTGCAACACAAAATAACTGCATAAAAATCTTGGTCTATAATATCTTCAAACATCAATACAAAATATAAATAACTGAAATTCACCTCAAGAATCAGAGGGTTGACCTACCTGACCACGAAACTCCTAGGAGAAGCCATCAAGTACCTGTATATGTAGCTAAAGTTATACAGTGGAACACAACTGCAACACAAAGTGAGAAGAGAAAATTATATATGAATGATTGGCAAGTGAATTCTGCTAATACATAGTAAGAATATAAAAAATAAATAATAATGATAAACAAACAAATCATCTGGAGACATCTTAATTTAAGAAATCAGAAAACTCTCTCCACATGAACCACAACAACAATTATGAGTTAAATTTTGAAAAAAATGAAACAAATTCAATGGTTGCTTTAGTAAAGAAAGAAGAAATCAACCTGTCAGAGAGGAGAACAAACCGTTGATTTGCCGGATCCTCTAGGGCAGCTGCCAGTAGCAATCTCTCCGCTTGGATCATACTCGACTCTCCCCATACTACCTGCGAATTTTCGATCAACGAATTGAATTATTTATAAAGAAACCAGTATTTAAAGAAAAAATAAACTTTCTAGCAAATCAAACCAAAGACTAACTCAAAAAACTGTGATTTTTTAAAGGAAAAAGAAAACCAGAGAAATAAACTTTTGGGAGAGAAATCAAATCGTTTGAATACCTACCTATCATGTGATAATATTTAATGATGAATATAAAAGAACAAAGCAAAGTGTGGTCTGTTAGTGATATAAAAATACTACCTGAATACTATTTTTCAAGTGGCGACCGTAGAAGAAATGTGAGCGTGTAAGTGAATAAAAATGGAGAAAGCAGCAACGTCAGCATTCTGCAAAACCATCTCAAGAAATGACACAGATGAAGAAGCAACTTGAAAAACAAACAAAGAGAAGATGGAAAGAATCTCGAAGAAGCTTCCCCAGAGGAAATCAAGGGGAAGATGTTTGCGGACCAGAAATACGAAGGCTATCTTAGGAGGTTCCGCGAATTCGAAGCGAGCGCGAAATCTCGGTCGGTAAAAATCGGATTGGGGGTGGAATTTGAGGAGAGCGAAGACGCAGAGGGCGACGGAAAGAAGGATGACGAGCTTCCAGCACAGCCAGATGAGGGGGCGCCCTGGTACTTTCTTCGTCATCGTTCTTCCTGCAATTCACAATTCCGTTCTTTACCTTACCTTAACGCATCAAGAAAATTATTATTATTAGTATTATTATTACTACTATGCATAGAGAAGAAAGATAGAGAGAGCGCATTGAAGGAGATTTATGATTGTAGAGGCTAACAATGTCATGTAAAGGGAAGAGAACCTGAGTGTGTAAGCTGTTCGTTAATGAACCAAAAATGAAAAGCAGGAAACGCCACCGTTTCTTACAGCCAAGTACGTACATGGCCGCCGCAAATCTTGGGGGACAAAACGACACCGTCCAGATGCCCCGAAAGAAGGGGGAAGGGGTTTGATTTGGTGACCTAATTAAAAAAAAAAAAAAAAAAGTTTTGCCTTCTTTGAATGGAAATCCAGGTGACAAATCGGATTGGGTCGTTTTTTTATCAGATTATTTTCAGATTGTGTCATTTTTGGATAGAGATGATTTCAATTTGGGTCAAGTTTGAATTGTCTGGATTTTGGATGGATTTGGCTTACTTATCGAGTCATACATGTAGAATGAATTTTAGATTATTTTTTAGTTTACTTTTAAATTGATATTTCGAGTTGAATTGAATTAATTACTATTTAATTTTTGAATATGGACTTTATTTTGTTATCCTTTTATGCAACATTTTTCTAATAATTTGTTAAAAAAATAATAATTTTCTCTTAAAATTATTTTGAGTCGAATTTTATATAAAACATAACTTAATTAAAAAAATTTCATTTTATTTAAATGATTAATAAATTAAATACAATTTATTTTTGAAGCAAATCATCATATATAATAAAAATAAATAATTGAATTAAGTTCATATCAACTTATATTCAAGTTATATATCAAAATTTAAATTAATTTACAAATAAATGTATAATGTTTAATAATAACAAATCACTAATTGCAAAAATTTTATGTATTACAATAAAATTTATGTGATAAAATTAATTTTTCTTAATATGTAAGTATTGTAATAAAAATTAAATTCATCACAATTACTATAAAAATAAAAAACTTGTGGTAAATTGTTTTTATGTATTAAATTATTTAAAAATTATGATAAAAATTTAGTTTAACGACTTAAAAAATTTAAACATTTATATAATTTTCAATCATATCTAAAGTTTCAAATTAAGTCAATTACACTATAATTTGATAAATTAATTTTAATTATACTTCAAGTCAAAATTAGCATTTAGTAAAATACATATTCAAACTCAATTGACCCTTATACTTTTCCATTAGTTCAATCAAACCTAAAAACAAAATTTAGAGTTTAATTAATATAGTACATTTATTTTTATTCAATTTAATTTTACTTTCACTTAATTAAATTTATTATGTACTTCAGTATGATAAATTATAATTTTATATTTAAAATTTATAATTTAAAGTTATAATTCATAAAATCTCTCAATCTCTCATTTTTTTAAGAAAATTCTCTCAATCTTCTTAAAAATTTAATTTTTATATTTTAAATAATAAAGATTTTGAACTATTTAGAATAAAAATTCTAAAAAATATTTAAAAAATCAATTACATGAGATTAATTAAGTTGACACTTTATTTTTATTCAATTTATCTCAATTTTGTTTAATTAAATTTATTATATACTTTTATATGATGATTTTTTCTAATTTTAAATTTATATTTAAATATAAAAATTTTAAAATTTCAATTTATAGTTCATAAAACTTCTCATTTAAAATTTTTTTATCATTCTATCCTTAAAAATAAAAAATATTTAAAATAAAAATTTTAAAAAATATTTTAAAAATTAATTATATGAGCTCAATTAAGATGATACTTTTATTTTGTATTCAATTTAATTATTTTTTTTTGCTTAATTAAATTTATTACATGTACCTTTACATAAAGAAATTTAATTTTATATTTAAATCTAAAAAATTTTAAAAGGTAAATTTTATAATTCATAAAATCTCTCAATAACTCATTTATAAATTTTTTCTCTCACTTTCTCCTTAAAAAATTAAATTTTTATATTTTCAATAATAAATTATTTAAATCATTTAAATAAAAACTTTAAGAAATATTTAAAAATTAATTACATGAGCTTACTTAAAATGATATTTTATTTTTTATTCAATTTAATCTCATTTTTATTTAATTAATTTTATTATATACTTATATATGATAATTTTGTATTTAAATTTATAAATTATAAATCTCTCAATCTCTCATTTAAAAAGTTTCTTTCAATCTCTCATTAAAATTAATTTATATATTTTAAATAATAAATAATTTAAAACAAAAATTCTATGAAATATTTAAAAAATCAATTACATGATATGAATTTAAATATTCTCAAAAAATTTATCCTTGAAATAAAATTTAAGGATTTTATTAGTTTATTATTTAAATACATAAAATAAAATTTTATAATTAAAACATGAAATTAATGTAAAATTAATTATTTATGACCTAAAATAAAAATAAAATTTTAATATTTTTGTGAAAAATTATTTAATTTAGTACAAATAAAAATATTGTTTTAGTAAAATTTAAACTAAAATTTGAGTATAGTTGAACTAATTAGAAAAATATAAGAGTGAATTAAGTCTAAATATATACTTTACAAAAGATTGATTTTGACTTGGGATATAATTAAAAAAATTAATTTATCAAATTAGGATTTAATTGATTTAATTAGAACTTTTGGATACAATTGAAAATGTGTGAAAAAGTTTAAGTCTTTTGGGTTATTGAACCCAAAAATTTTAATTCAAAAATTTTTATTATAACAATGAGCATTCAAGATAAGTTATGATATAAATTTTTTTATCATAATATTTTGCCACAATATATTGATGTCAAATTTCTCTTACTCGTCAAGTTAGTTATATGGAGTAATATTATCACAATAATATTTTGTAATTGTGTTAAATAATTTTGTAAAACTGATAAAATTATTTTATCATAATAAATAATTTTTATTCTTACTAAATAACTTGTTATTATAAATAATAAATTAAAATTTAGGCACATGAAAATACATAGTAAAATTAGTAAATTTATTTAAATATAAAATATTAACATGTTTTAAAAAAATAAAATAAAATTTAACTTAATTAAATAATTTAAATATTTTTTAAAATAAATTTATTTTTATTTTAATTATTCTATATATATATATATATTAACAAAATTTATTTTTTATTTTTTATTGTCATCAGGTCAATTAGGGTTTGGTCACGGATTGATCCATTTGGATCAATTTTGACTTGACCCGTCAAAGTAACCCTTACCCTACTCCAAAGTTTTCAAGTCATTTCAAATTTGTTTTGAACTAAGATCGGGTTTAAATCATATTTTTGTCCGAACAAATTCGCATCGAATAAAAAACTGTCATCTCTAAATAGAAACCATAAATGTAATCTTGATTGAACATGGAAAAGGACCAATTTGGGCATGTCTTCAAACATTTATAAATTAGGAGACTTACACCTAATTTGTTCATCAAATATATTGTTATTATCCGTGTGAAGAGATTAAAAAAATAAAAATTACAGCCGAATGGATGTATGTTTATCACCAAATTTACATAGACAATGGAGCAGTTCACTTGAGGGTAGGATGTAAGAATTTATTCAGGATCTAATACATGAATTTAGAACATCAATCAATAATAAAACAGAAACGAATTTCATACTTGTTTACAAATTAGATCCAAAATTATTTTAAGTCATAATTGCAACCACTTAAATTAAACACTGAAAAAAATAGATCTAAAGAATTGAAAACGAGAGCTAAGTCTTCCTCTCCTTAACCTTCTTTCAAAACTACTACTAATGGGTGCAACAACTAGAGCTAGGGTTAGAAGGCAAGAGAAGGGACTTAACCTATTTATAATAAATTTAACAGGCTCAATCATCACAGGTTCATCTTAAATTAAGCCTACATATGACCGTCTTTCATATCGGCCCACTAAAGGTGTCATAAGCTTATAACTTATTTGGTCACGATTTAATTGAGCTTACCCACTAATCAATAAACTATATTATTTAGTTTGTTTTATAAAAAATTAAAACAAACTAATAATTAATATTAGTCCATAAAAAATTATAATATTCTCTCAATTGTGCAATATTAATTATGGTGTTTTTATTTTTTATAAATAATATTTTTGAAAACGACTCTCAGACTGAATACTTTAAACTCAAATGTTGTAACAAAATTTTAGAAAACATATAGTTTATAAATAAAATGACATCTTAAACATAATACTGTCCACATTAAATTATCAATATCGGATTATAACAGTAATTACGCCTCTTATTGATATAGTACCGATCTATAGTCATAAATATTGACAACTTAACCGACCTAAATTTCGATATGACAGTGTAGCAAAAAAATAACACTCACATGTGATCAATACACTATTTTCTTTGTCAGTCCTCCAAATATTTCTCTTTCGCACATATTCAAATGAGTAAGAGAAACTCATAAGGCTTGATAATAAGACTTTTGTTTCCATTTTGAAAATACACACAATATATGTCTTAGTCTTTGTTTCCAGAAACACAATTGAAAACTAATAAATATAGCTTAAGATAATTACACTAATCGTAAGCACATCACGTACTACTCATAACATGCTATATATATATTGAATGTGCACATATGCATAACAAACAACCACAAAGTACTTAACTCATATAAACAAATATATATGAATAAGAAATATAGTGAAATTATTTAATTTAGTCGTTCAATTACACACACAAAACTCCTACTAACCAAACACATCAAAAGACTCTACAACACCCATATCACTAACATGTTTCTTGAAAATTATGGGTCTAAGTCCTTTGGTTAGAGGATCAGCTAACATCAAATTAGTACTAAATTTCAATATCTCCTTTTTTTACTAAGTCTCTCACTGTAAGATATTTAATCTCTATATACTTAGAACCACTCAAACTTTTATTGTTCTTAGAAAAGAATAAGACGATATTATTATCATAATAGATTTGAAGTAGCCTAGCAATAAAATTGACCACAAGCAACCCAAAAATAAAATTCTTCAACCATATAGCTTGTGTACTAGCACCATAACAAGCAACAAACTCAACTTACATAGTAAAAAAAGCTGTAAGTGTTTGTTTAACACTCTTCCACGAAACAGCACCACCAGCAAGCATAAAAATATAACCCAAAGTGGACTTCATATTATCTTGACAACCTGCAAAATCAGAGTCTGTATACCCCACTGCTTCAAGATCATCCACCCGCCTATAAACCAGCATAAAATCCTTTGTCTTTTGCAAGTATTTTATTACCTTTTTAGCAGCTACCTAATGATCTCACCCAGGATTAAAAAGATATCGACCAAAAACACTAACAATGTATGCAATATCTGGTCTTGTACACACTTGGGAGTACATCAAGCTGCCAACAATACTTGCATAAAAAATATTATTCATGGTCTATTTCTCTATATCACTTTTAGGGCATTGCTCCTTGCTAAATTTATCTCTTTTCATAACAGGAATATCACCACCTTTGCAAGATTGTATATTGAATCTACTGGGCACACAATCAATATAAGCCCTTTGAGAAAGACCTAACAAATGACTAGAACGATCACTATGAATCTCAATACCCAAGATAAAAAATGTCTCTCCAAGATCTTTCATATCAAAAGTTCTACAGAATAACTGATTAGTCTCACAAATCATTTCTCATGTCATTATTGGCCAGTAAAATATCATCAACATAGAGAACAAGAAATATAAATTTACTTTCACTAATCTTATGGTAAATACATTGATCAATCTTATTCTCTGTGAAATCAAGTGAAGTGACTACCTCATCAAATTTGAGATACTATTGACGAGAAACTTATTAGAGACCATATATAGATTTCTTTAGCTTACAAACCAAGTGTTCTTTACCACTATCTTTAAAACCCTCAAGTTGCACCATGTAAACTTCCTCACCCAAATCACCATTTAAGAATGTCATTTTGACATCCATTTGATGCAATTCTAAATTAAATGAGCAATTAAGGCCATAATTATTCTAAAAGAATCTTTAGAGGAAATAAAGGAAAAAGTCTCATTATATTTGCCATAATATTCACCCCCACGGTCATACCTTACAATTTTAATGACTTTTTCTAATTGTTTCTCAACCTCAGTTTTGAAAATTTTGAACATCTCAATGACATCAGATTTCTCCTTTATCAAGTATAAATAGCCATAACAGGAAAGGTCATCAATGAAGGTAATAAAATATTTATTACCACAAATAGTAGGTGAATGAGGTCCACTAATATCAGTGTGAATAATCTCTAAAAGATCTGAACTTTTATTAGCATCTTTCTTCTTAATCTTAGTTAATTTACCCCTTATGCAGTCCACACAAACATTTAGATTCTCAAAATCAAGAGAAGGAAGAATGTTATCTTTCACTAGTCTTTCAATTCTTTCTCTAGATATATGACCTAAATGTTTCTGCCACAATGAAAATGATTTTTCTTTAACTAAGAATCATTTGTTCACAATATTAGCTTCACAAGAAGGTTCACAATCACTAGCATCATCCAAATACAATCTATATAAATTATCGAACAAAACACATTTACCAATCAATTTAGAGTCTAAAAACATATTAGCTCTTCCATTACCAATAGCAAAATAATATCCAATCTTATCTAAAACAGAAATAGAAATCAAGTTTCTCCTAAAAGATGAAACATAAAAGGTGTTCTCCAAAATAAGACAAAATCCAAACTCCAATGTTAACCTAACTACTCCAACTTGATCGACATCTATGTCCAAATTATTTCCAACTCTAATCTTGGACTCCTTTTCACTTGGCTTTCATTTGCTTATAAACCCTTGTAAGGTAATAACAACATGAATAGTTGCACCACTATCAAGCCACCAAAAGTTTGGTGGTATATCAACCATATAAGATCCAAAGCAAACATAAGTCAAAGGAATACCTTCTTCTTTAGTCAAACTGTGAATTGATGACAATTTTTTTTCTTATGACCTTTTTATGACAAAAGAAACATTTCACCTTACTCTTATGGACAATTCCAAATCACCTCTCTTCTTGGTCTGACTTCTATCATGCCATTTAAAATTTTGATTCTTCTTAGGAGCATAATAATTAGGTTTAAACTTACTTTTATTTTTTTTAGAATCAGCTCTAGATTGTGTCACTAGCATGACAACCTCACTCTTTTCTTTTCTAATTTTCTTTTCCTCAACATCACATTTGGTTATAAGGTCATTAATGGTCTAGGTAATGTTTTGGGTGTTATAGGTAGTCTTGATTTGGCTAAATTTAGGAGGCAAAATGTTTAGGACTTGATGAACTATGAATTCACCAGAAATATCAAGTTTAAGACCCCTAAGTTTGGTCTGAAGGTGAACCATATTTAGAATGTAATCATTCATATTCTCACTATAGTTGTATTTTATACTGGTTAACTAACTCATAAGGGTCCTAGCCTTAGCCTTCTTAGATACGAAGTATATATATTCTACAGCAGCAAGAAAAACTTTGGCAGTAACATCAGTAGGTAAACTACTCCTAAGGTATTCAAGAATAGTTTTTCTCATGACCATAAGACTAAAAAGATTAGATCTCTCCCACTTAGCATGTAATTCTTTTTCCTCGATATTGCTTTCGCGAGTGGGATTTGCAGGCTTCTCTTCATAAAGGGCATAATCTATCTCATTCATTCCCAAAATAAACTAAATGTCGTCTTTCCATCTCTTAAAGTTTGTGTTAGTCAAGAATTCAACAGTCGCAATACTATTGTTGAGACTAAAAGAGACTGTTTACGACAAAAAAAAAACATTTATTAGAATTGGGCTATATACAAAATTAAAGTTATAATTTACACAATCTAGAAAATTCTAGCATCACTACGTATTCCTTTTTGGGCAGAACATACACATGCAATAGAATTTTTGGTTATGAAGCACACAATCGAGATTATACTAGTTTTCGAGAAATCTATCCCCTTTGGACATACAGACTTTATAGACTAATGTAACTCTTAACACAAATAGCTTCATTTCAACATCCACTCTCAAAATCAATTTATCTAATAACCTCCTTTGAGCAGGTTATTATATACATTAATTCGGAATTATCTTTTCGCAAAAATTAAAAATAACTTTATAAATTTCAATAGATGTTCCACTTTAGTAGTAATACTCATATCAATCCATATAATTATTTTTTATTAGAGATTAATAAAAGCCCAATTAAAATACATATCGAACGTAAATATATACATAAAAAATATATAATGTACCAAACACAATATACCTTAATTTTAAATACATGATTATTATCACATATATATACAAATCAAATTTTATTATTTATTTATTTATTTTATTACAAATCTAATATCACTAAATTATAAACTAGCAATTAACTATATATAAATCACACACACACACACACACACACACACACACACACATATATATATATATATATATATATATATATATATATAAATAATTACTGAAATGAAATAAAACATACCATGATGAACATAAATATAAACTTGTTCATCTAAATATTAGCCGACATAAGAAAATTAACAAATAACTTGCTTAGCTCAGTCGATAGAGTGTAAGACTCTCAGCCCTATGGTTGCAGGTTTGAGCCCCATGGTAGGCGTTGTTTTGATTTGGGGTTTAAAAAATAAATTTCACTAAACAATTAGCCAATGCAAGTTTTCGAACCCGCAACCTCAGCATCATCAACACGTACTAACCAACTGAGCTAATAGGCCAGCTATTGGCAAATAGAGAGGCAGATTAAATATATCAAAGGTGATATGATAGCGATAACAAAGGTGTCGTCACTTCGGCCATCATTTTGTTTTTATGGAATCATTATTCTTCTAATGATTAAAATTAAAGTGTTATAATCTAATGCAAAGAAGGATGCTTTGGCCGAATGGTTAAGTAATAGATATTGAAAAAACCATGACCAAAATGGCGCAAGTTCAAATATTGTCAACTACCAACCTGATTTTTTTTTTATGAACTTTGAGAAAGGTGGAGGCTCCTTTTTTTTTTTTTTTTTAATTGATCTCTTTCTCAAATGAAAAAAAAAACTCATAATATAATTATCAATACAAAATATATAAGGTTCTAAATCATCTACAAACCTAGACTCTGATACCACATGTAAGAATTTATTCATGATCTAGTACATGAATTTAGAACATCAATCATTAGTAAAACAAAAACGAATTTCATACATATTTGGGAATTAAATCTAAGATTATTTGAGTCATAATTGCAACCACTGAAATTAAACACTGAAGAAAATAGATCAGAAGGATTGAAAACGAAAGTTAAGTCTTTCTCTCTTTAACCTTCTCTCAAGACGGCTATTAATGGGTTTAGCAATTAGAGTTAGGGTTAGAAGGTAGAAGAGGAAACTTAGCTTATTTATAATAAATTTAATAGGTCTACCCATCAGAGATTCATATTAAATTAAGCGTATACATAACCGTCTTCTATATTGGCCTACTAAAAGTGTCATAAATCCATAACTTATTTGATCACAATTTAATTGGGCTTACCACTAATCAATAAACTATATTATTCAGTCTATTTTATAAAAAAAATTAAAAAAAATTAATAATTAATATTAGCCCACAAAAAATTCTAACACGTGGTACAAACACGCCAATTATAGGCAAGAAATTTACATAAGAAATTAGCGTACAAATGGAATGTGTAGTTCCCAATTCAACAATTTAGCACCCCAAATCATGTGTCCTATGGCTTCAAACTGGGAGTATTTATATCAGAATAAACCTATTCAAGAGAATATATATATATATATATATATATATATATGGCCTAACATGAATGCCTAACCCCTTTTTCAGAAATACAACATATATAGAAAATCAAAATTTGGTTTACTGTATAGAGTTTATTCCCTATCAATGCATTCATTTCTTTATCAACAACCAGCAAATTTGGAATTTTATAGATAATAATAGGCAGATACGCTCAGAACTATAAGTACACGGATAATAACTAGTAGGTAAATGGACGATCATCTGCTGCAAATCCTATCTTTAATGAGGCCCTCCGGACACTAACCCTGTGTTTGGGAGAGAGTAAAATAAGGAGGAGAGGAAAATAAGAGGTTAAAATAAGGAAGGAAAGGGAAATCACCCTATTTGGGAAGAGAGTAAAATATGGAGGGGGAGGGAAAATAAAAGTTATTTTCCCCCCTCCCTTTTCTCCCCGAAACGGAGAGAAAACACTGGAGAGTGAGGGTGATTGTTATGAAATGACTATTATGCCCATATACATCCTGCCTAAATTACCGAGTTTGGCCTCCCTCCTTCGTCAAAACCAATTTTGCGTCTCCAACGATTTTCGGCTCCATCACCGAATTGTCCGTCCAAATCCTCACTGAGTTTCATCTCCATCAAATTGGCAGCATCATCTTCATCAAAAATGGTGTTTCATTGGTAGATCTCGAACGTGGCTGAGGTAAGTTTTGACAATCTGTGTTTCACCATTTTTTCCCTCTATTTGTTGGATCTTTGTTTGTTGTGTTGCTGTGTTCCTTTGATTTCGTGAGGAAATTCGTATGAAACATTTGAAATTATCTCTTCTTTAGTTGCTATGTTCTAGGGTTAGGGATTTCAACTCCAACATTTGCAGTTGTGTTTGAGCATGATTTGAGATCTCATTAAGTGAACAAAACAGACACCATTAGTGATTAATAATAAGTGATTAACAAAGAATAGAGGAAGTAGTGCAGAAACTTGTTAGGAGTTAGGAGAATGGAAGCCATAAACTTTTTATTAATAACAAATTTAGAAGTTCCTGGTGGACATGCTGAAGGTGAAGCAGGGAATGCAAGCTGTTTTTAAAACCAAACCACCACCTATTCTTGCTAATAATATATTTCGAGCATGGATAGAGCAAGAAATGTGTTCTGCAATTGAAAGGAACCAAGAAAATAAATCGAATTGATGGTGATTGGCTTGATGATCTACCATTAGTGCATAATTTAACAAACCAAGTGGAGAGTTGAGCTCAAACTTGAAGCTCTTTAATATATATATATATATATATATACACACACACACACACATATATTTAGCCATGTTCCTCTGTTTCTTTCAAACTTGAAGCTCTTTAATAATTTTTAATATCTGTCATCTGGGTTTTGATGATAAAGTAGAAAATTTGGTTGCAAAATTCATTTCAATTGTTGTGCTTAGACATGAATGAAATTGAATAGAAGAAGGATAACGAACTTTGATTTCTTCTGTCATGTCATGTTTGGGATTTGTTGGGCAAATTTAAACTACGATAGATCCAAATGGTGAGTCCTCATGACACTGAAAAATTATATATATATATATATTTTCTAGTTTTGGTTTGTTTAATTTGGATGGGCAATATGTGAGCATTTTAATGTTTTTTGAGACGTGTGACACAAAATATTTAGAGGATCGTATACTTTAATCTTGCAGCTCTAAAATTTTTTAGAGTAAACGGAGAAGGCTAGAGATAATTTAGGATGTGACAAACGTTTTTTGTATGAGGGCTGGAATTGGCTAATAAAAAAAGTGAGGAAATATGTTGTGAGAATTTGAGAGTGAGCGAATATGATTGTGAGGCAAGAGAATTGAGTCCCTCTGCCAAGTCCCTCTATAAATAAGGGACTGAAGTTCGTCCGCCAGTTAAGTGAATTTCTGTAAAATAGAGATTCACGCAGTGAATAGTAACAACGTACGCAGAGATTCACGATAATCTTTGCTGTTGCAGACATTCCTGCTGCAGCAGCAGAGATAAGTGATTTTCTAGTTACACTGACAGACCAAGGCATTCAACAACACTCTACTAGTATTAACATTTATCAGCGGACTGACCCATTGACCAATAATCTTCTTGTTCTTACAAAGAAAAGAACTAAAAAGAGTTAGGAAGATTTTTGATTTGTTAAGCAATACATGGCTTGTCATCATCATCATCATCTTCACCATTTCATATGGAAGTATTTACTATGTTTATATTTATTTTTTTATTATGGAAGTATTTTTTATACTATTTCTTTTGCATTATAATTCATGTATAT
>CATIWR010272168.1:0-17921 GCA_949677035.1 Omphalea diandra
CTACCACCATTAAAGGAACTCCATAATCCGCAACGAAACTCCTAAACCATCCTGCATTAATGATGAAAAATTAGAGCGTTCATGTGAAAGAAATTGTTGCTCAGGCCAAAGTGCACACAAAGTCGCTTGACAAACCTGTGCCATATTGCCATGATCTTGCACCTCTACTTTTTAAAGCAGTGAAGGGTAAGCCAAAGGTGAATATGACACCAACAAGTCATTTGTATATAGCTACTGAAAACTATAAATTGCAGAGATTGGATCTTCATTATCAGGGATTCAGAATTCACTTGCCATTCCCTATAATACAAGAATTTCATCTTCATTAGTAGTTAGACTGCTTCTCAGTTTCATTTAATTGTTGATCAAGAATATACCTTCAGTGCTTGTTGAATGAAAAGGACTGCAATTAACATGCCAAAAAGTTCACCTGCAATCCTTGTAATTCTATTGATGATGGTGGAAGCATTGAATATAGCAAGAAGAAAGAGCAAAAGAGCTGTCCAGACACACACCCTATAGAAGTTGAAATCAATTCTTGTAACTATTTTAGCTAATTAATCAAACAAAATCTTCATCAATGGGGGTGCAAGAAAAGGTTGAATCCAGTTTACCATCCAGCCCAAGCCAAGTACAGCTTTTGGTCAATGCCATCATCTCTTGTTGCAAAACTGTAGAGATAGCTATGCATTATAACAGTAGGCTCTGCTACCCCCAAGATCAACAAAGGCTGGCCACCAATGAACGAACGTATGATTCCGCATATAGCAGTGGAAGCAAGCGTCTCCACCGTGCTCAGGCTTCCGTCTGAAGGGAAAGAAAACTTGTTAAGCCTGAAATCAATTGCGCGCACGCACACACACACACACACAAAGATTTGAAGCGTATATTGATACATATACCTGTTTCTTTGCTAAGTTGTTCTCCAAAGGCAATAACAGGAAGAGCAGAAGCGAAGAATATTCAGGTTGTTACAGCCAATATCCTGATATAATTAATTATTAATTAATGCATGATGACATGATAATCAAGAATCAATGCACACACACACATATATATTCCTGGCTCCTTTACTGATTGCATTGGTCCAATCTTGAAGGTAGCATGTTTTTCTTCCTCTTCAATCTTGAACAATCCCTAGGAATGGAGAGTTAACGTTGTTCATCGCTATATAAATGCAACAACACGATGAAAAAGATGAAAGACCATAATGTTTCTTCTATTTTTTAGAAGAAACAGAATTAATGAAAGCAATGTAGCACGATTAATGTTGTTAAGTTACCTGAAAAATGGACGCCAAAGAGGCTGGCGTCCCAGCCATCTAGGAAGAACCAAAACTATTGGAAGGGAAAAAGAAAAGATGTACTTGCGCTTCAAACAATATTTAATCTTCTGATGAACCCTATGGCTAAAGAAAAGATATAAACAGGGTATTTTATGTTATGTCCAGCGGTGGTGAGAAATGTGGGAGCAGAGGAGGCTTATTTTCTGCCTCCCTTCAAATATAGGAATGTAAAACGCGGGAGCCGGTTGTTTTCAGTTTCAGTTTACAGACAGTAAAGGTTATTACCAAACTACGATGTACCAAAAACTAAAGTTATTCATGACCGAAAGGTAATTCTGTTATTAGTTGAGGAGTTCCACGTGGGACGACATATATAAGACCATTTTGTTTTCCTTGCGTCAATCACAAAGCAGATGTATCTACCGGGTGGCTGCCGATTGCCGGCAAACAGACTAGGTCTAGGTGTTTGTTTCTTTATCGTCAAGAAAACTAGGTCTAGGTGGACACTTTAGAAAACTACGAAGTAAACCAAGGTCTTACTTTTGTCTTTTTTTTTTGGACATTATTTACTCCTTAATTTCTTAGATATTTCATGTGCTCATGCCAATTACCGTGTCACTTACCATATGCCTATTACTTCTCACTCGCGTGGACTGATAGACTCTCTCTCAAGAAATCAGGGATCCCTCACCTGTGGATGAACACCAGTGCAACAAGAGTATTGCAGCGTAGGGGAAAAGTATGTTAAATTCTAGCAAAAGCAGGAGGAGAAACCAAGTGAAGCCGTTGGGTTGGTACAACCATGCACCAACTGTCCAAAACATCTACAGGAAGTAACCACTTGCTCAAAACATTGCAGGTCCTTCACATCTAACAGAACCAGTTACCGCATAACTATGAATCTGGGCAATGCCCTTTAATAGTTTAATTTAGCCAATAACCCCAAAATGATAAGATGCAGATGGACAACACAATGAAATTGAATCTTTTGCATAAAAGCGTCATCAAAAACTGAATAGGAGTTATGTTTGGCAAAGGCTGAACAACCATAGATTCAAAGCATGAATGTATTCTGAAGAATGGTAAGCGCCATAGGGTCATATTTACATGTCACAGCATTTAAAGAAAATCGTAGCTTGCTCCATTAGATCATCTTGCCAAACAAATCAGAAATGTAGCATCTTTATCTTGGTAAGACACTTTGCAGCTTTAAAATCCTGATTGATTAGATACACTTCAAAACGTCTTATTTCACCAATCACATCATCACAAAAGCTTCAGCATTTTCAGACGTTCTTCATGTTCTGCATCCAATTTTGGTGGTGTATAACAGCCATGAAGATCCTCTACTATGTATTCCTGTCAAATGTAAGCAGTAAGTCTTCCTAAATTGTGGACAGCAAAGTCCTCAAAGGTATTAGTGAAGAAATTCAGACAATAAACTACGTATAACATATGAAAGAAATGCACAAGTTAAACAGGAAGGACTCTGATATACCTTTGTCAGCTCCCTTTTGGTAAGGATGTGGTAGTGTCTCTGCCAAATTTTCTGAATGGCCATGGTGGCAGCAAGAAAACCATAAGCTATACCAAGAATTGCAAAGATGACAACAAAAACCAAAACCAAGGCAAAGCATGCCTCCATAGAAGCAGGAAAGCAGTCCAAAATTCCCCATCCATAACAGCAGTTCTGACAGCCAGCCATCCGTGAATCATTACTATTAAGGGTGGAGCAATGTAGTATGAGGCCGAAAAACCCAAGAAGCACAAAGAATGCCAGAACCCCTGTGCGATATACAGTAGAGAAATGATGGTTAGTCAGAAGGCAACATAAGGCATTCAACAAGAAAAAAGTAGAGTGAAAACAAGTGATACCATTCTCATGTTTGCACAAGAAGCAATAAAAGCAACAAAATTCCATGTACAAATATAGACAAAACAATCAAACTAGCACCCTACTTACAACTTTAAGCAATTATTTATCATGACAAGGACGCTAAGAATAGTTTGAGCATAACCAGGAGCAAAGGTGCTAAACAACTAAAATTGCAGGCATAAATAGTATTCAGAGAATTGTTCTCAATAAAGGAGGAATTTTTATGCAAAATTATCAGATACACTCCAGGTGCAGATGATAAAAGAATTAGTGAAAAAAAACATATGCCTAGGGCATATGAAAATAAGAAGGAAGCAAATATCACATCGATAAGTGGAGTTTAAGTCAGAAACAAAATTTGGAAAGGGGCATCATCATTTTCCATAACTTTTAATACTACCAAGGCAACGGCCATTTTTCCAGTTAGGAATTGTGATTTTAATTCATAGAAGCAAAAGTTGATCATAAATCAGCAAGTTACTGAAGTGCAAATATGTTGCTAAACTAGCATATCAACACAATAACTAAGCACCGGAAATGTCAAATAGAGATCTCCAATCCTAAGAAGGAAAATGAACAAAATGAAATGCAAAACCAGCTGCCAAAAGCCATAAAAGTTACCTATGCAATAATAAAATGGTATAGGATGTTTTGATAGGATTCGATCCCAACCATCGCTAAATGAATTCCTAAAGGCACCATCTTTATCCATAAGGTACGCAAACCCACCCATAGCAGCAATCACCTGAAAGACGAAAGTTTTCCCAAATATAAACTAACACTTCAAATAAATTTGAAAGACACATAGGTAA
Source organism: Omphalea diandra (assembly GCA_949677035.1). Classification (NCBI taxonomy): domain Eukaryota; kingdom Viridiplantae; phylum Streptophyta; class Magnoliopsida; order Malpighiales; family Euphorbiaceae; genus Omphalea; species Omphalea diandra. The sequence continues at coordinate 3,974 of CATIWR010272168.1, forward strand.
TAACTCAAAATACTTTTTAATTTAAAACCATGCAAATGAGCTTAGACATTGATTATTTGGGCAAAAACTCAGCTCGAAAGAAACGTTTGTTGAATTGGTTCATACATTTCGATTTCTTCAAACCAAAATCCCATCAATTACTATGTCTTTAATATTGTTTAAGAAAATACAAAAATGAAGAAGAAGAAAGCAGTTGAAATATTTGCTGCTTTGTGTAAGATTACATGACTCTTTATGCATAATGGTTTGTATTCAGGAATCACCGATTGAATGTCATAAATTTGAACATGACCTTTGCCTCCAAATGAACTGGAAGAAGATAAAAAGATAATAGTAATGAAACAACTCACAGTTTGCACGGCCAAAAAGACAATGATAACATCTCTGGTGATGAAAAGTTTGAATTTCATTTTACGCCATGAGTTGTCCTCAAACAGTTCTACTTGAAGATGAAATTGGGCTTTACATGTTGTACAATGAGAGAATGCAAACCCTTCCTGTCAAACAAGAAGGAAGGCCACAATTATATCAACAGCAACCATTAAAATCTGGAACAACAGAAATTCCTAATTTGCATAAACTAACAAATAAAACAGTAGCGTTCTACCTTAACTGAGCGCCAATGATCAAGACAAGAACGATGAACAAACTGCTGGGTGCCTTTGCACATGCATGGAGATATTAATTCATCACCTACAAGTCAAACAAACAAACAAAATCACAAAATTGAAACATAATTTTCAAGAAGCAATCAAACAAAAATAGGGAAAATATAATGGAAATAGCTTCAATAAGCAGAAATTAGTAAAAAGAACAAAAAAGAAAATATTCTTAAACAATCAATCACATCATATTGATCAAGCTAGCTACACTACGCGATAACCCATGTATTCATTTAGGGTTGAGTACAGTAGTAAAATCCACAAATCATTGATCACGAATTGAATAAATACTAAACTTGAAAAATCTAAAAAAAAAAATAATGATAACAAAACAGCAACCAGAACAAAGATAACAAGTTTATGGAAAATTTGATCAGACCTAAGTCGGAATCAGACTCGAGGCAAATGCGGCAACAAGGAACAGACCCATTCTCCACATCCTCTCCTTCTTCCTCTCCTTCGTTGTTAATCTCACTCGAATTTCCTGGAGGCTGCGGAGGCGATGAATCAGAATTGTTATGCAGCAGAGGATCGGAGTCGGTAGGAGTATCTGCACCCACGCCCACTGCCTGCAGCTGTACTTCTCCTATCCTCATCGATAAGACCACCAAATTGTAATTGATGAACAATCCCCCGATTGAACCACAAGTCAAAGCAACAGGCAAATATAAAGAGAGTGAAAGAAAGTTGAGATAGAAAATTTTGATATGGTATTTTCTCAGTTGCCAAACAGAGAGCTAAGTCTCAATTAAGAAAAATTAGAGTGATTTTTAAAACAAATTATTTAACTGATTAAGGTGGGGGATAAAATTTGACGTTAATTAGGTTATAAATTTTCTTGGGAGAAAAGTCGCTCAACTTTTTTTAGGCGTTAAAACAGAAAATAAAATTTTTTTATAAAAAAAAAAAAAAACAAAGAAAAGATAATTATGGGGCCCTTATGACTGCTGTGCCCTTACTGTTTATGTATATGCTCTTGGAGCCTAGAACCCATCCCACACATCAGGTTACGATTAATGATTATTTATTCGCACTAAATATTTAATAAAATTATTATAATATAAATGCAAATAATATATATTTGATTATTTAAATTTTTAAAAATAAATAATATTTGTTATTGATAAATTTTCTAGATTTATCAAATAAAAATATAAATATTTTTTGCAAAACAAATAAAATCTAAAAAAACTTGAAATAATCAATAATAAAATAACCATTTAAGTTAATTCAAGGGGCTGAAAGAGAAAGTGATAATAGAGGAAGTTAAAGAATAAAATGCAAATAGATATTAGATTAATGAACTATTTTTGTTTGTGAATTTTTTTATAATATAAATGATAATAAATAAAGATTAAAAATTTAAATTTATTTATCTCCAAACATTTATTTTCATTAACTCTAAATAAAAAGTTAAAGAATAAAATAAAAATATTTTAAATAGTTTATATATATTAATCTCTTTTTTAAAAAAATCATAAATAAAGTGAAATTAATTTATTTCATTCACATCTTGTTTTATATTTTTCTATCACTTATCTGTAGTGTGTTTTTTTGGAAACCCTAAAAAACTAGAAGATTGCTAATGGAGAGTAAGCATAGTAAGGAAAAAGTGAAGTAGATTAAACAAATTTGATGAGGGTTGTAAGTTTATTCATATATCTTACTCTTGACGCTATAGATACAGGGAGACTGTTTAGGGGTAAAATGCAGTCTTAGGATTCTTTTTTTTTTTTTTTTTAATGTAGTTATACATTTATATTATTGAATTTTATTACTTTAATTTATATGTATGATATTAAAAACATGTTTGACATTGCTATTAGAAAAATATGATTTTAAGATTAAAAAAGAAAAATAAATTTCTTACATGTGATTATATATTTTTTGAATATAAGTTTTATAAGTAAAAAATTTTTATTAAAAAAATTTTCAAAAGATAACTTTTTTTCAAAATCCAAATTTTTACACATAAAACTCACATTAAAAAAAATTATAATTAATTATGAGAGAGATTTTTTTTATCTTGAAATCTAAATTTTTTTTAATAGTAATGTCAAACGTACTCTAAGTTTTAAATTTTTTGAAAATGTGACACAAGATCAATTCCAGTGGAAAAAACAAATTCATATAACCGATTCAAATTAATTTATAATTAAAATTTAGGTGGATTGAGTTGTACACTAAATTCTAAACTCTCAATTTTAGTGAATTATACAGTGATACTCTAAGTTTTAAACTTTTTGAAAATGTGACACAAGATCAATTTCAATGGAAAAAACAAATTTATATAACTGATTCCAATTAACTTGAAATTAAAGTTTAAGTGGGTCGAGTTGTACATTAAGTTCTAAACTCTCAATTTTAGTGAATTATATAATGATACTCTAAGTTTTAAAGTTTTTGAAAATGTGACACAGGATCAATTCAAGTAAAAAAAACAAATTATTATAACCAATTATAATTAATTTATAATTAGTTGTACATTAAGTTCTAAACTTTCAATTTTAGTAAATTATGCAGTGATAAATTTAATAATATTATCAAATAATATTATCTAATTCAACTATATATAATTTTATCTAATTCAATAGTAAATAATAATTTATATCTAATTCAACAGTAAATTATTTACATATATGATCAAGGAGCAATGTAGAGATCAAACTCATTTGCGAGCAATCTATTAGTTCATTTATTTTTCTTTTTTTGTTTTAAAATATAAATCTTATTATTTAGATTAAATATTATTTTTTTTCTAGATCGCTTTCAGTAAAGCATGTAATAGGCACACTTAAAATTTATTAACAAATAATATTTTGCTGTAAAAAATGAAAGTTTAGAGCTTAATATATATAGATTAAAGCTAAAGCATGTAATACAATTTTATAATCTATTGGCGAAGGGTTTTATATAATAAAATGAAGATAAAGACTATAATATTGTTTATATTATTACAATAATTCTTCTTCTTCTTCTTTTTTAGAAGATTAGGGTTGCGTCCTCTAATGGAATGTTGACATTATATTCGCTTTTTTATTTGGAGAGCTTAGGTACCTTAATTGAATCTAATTTCCTTATTGGCTATACTATTGCCTTTACGAGGAGTGCTAGATATTTTTCCTATATTACTTTTTTTTTGTCTTTTTCTTATCACGATGATATGTTGCATGATTTAAATGACATTATTGTTATATTATTCAATTGCAAGAAAAATTTATATTTTAAATTATATGTCATTTTAAGGAGTGCAATGAAAATAAATAAGGAGAAGGTAATATAGAAAAAGCATGTAACACTTCTCTTGTCTTCATACACGAGGACTTCATCTACAGTGATTATGGCATTGCCATAGAAAAGGCTATTTGATGATGGTTCTCGCTGGATTGAAATTATTCAATAATCACTACGATAGATATAAATTTAGAGAATAAAGAACAAAAAAAAAAATTTTTTTTTAAAAAAAAAGAGAAAAAAAAGAAAACTACAAGAGGATTGATGAAAAAGGGACGAGAGAAATGTAAATTTTTATGTGAATTGAATTTAGAGTGAATCATTTTAAAAAAAATTCATGTAATACATTTTGAATATAGATGGGTGAAAAATTACTAAATATCATTTAATTTAAAGAAAATTGATAGATTATGAATAGTTATTTCACAATCTGTCATGATGAATTGAATACATACTAAAGTTTGTCAAGATAAAGAGAGATAACATATATATATATAAGCATTAAAATTTCATTAAAAAGAAAAAAGAAAAACGAAAGTCTAAGACCTAACGTATATAAATTATAAATATATAAACCTAGCGGGTTGAGCGTCCTTGCCTGCAGTTGGATCCTGGCTCTCTTGGGCTAAAAGCTGGCAGAAAATTTGCAAACTATAGGGCCTTGTTTTTTCTTAAGGTATAAAAGGATTTCATTCATCGTTAACCAAAAAACAAAGACTAAATTTGCATTGTCACAAATGAATTGTTTAAAAGATGTGGAAAATCTTGAATTAAAAATTATAGGACAAAATCAGACTATGCTCGAATGTTGTCAATCAAATTTTAATTATACAATCCCATAATTATGAACCATATTATTGTGTTTCAATGCTATTCATTTCATAGCAAATCAGTACAATAAAAGTTTTAAAGAGAAGCCCAAGGGAAATCCGGGGATGGCTGGTATGATTGTACGGGAAACTAGAGGGAAGTGGCTCCAAGGTTGTGTCATTAACATTGGATTGGAAAATTCTTTGTCAACTGAATTTTGGAAATTAACTCAAAAAATTATAAGATTTACCTTTTACAATTTTAAACAAACTCTATAAATATTTAAATATAAAGTGCACTACATTAGAGCATGTAATAATTTCCTAATCAATAAAGATTGATATAGCTCCAAAGTTACATCAACAGTAATATAGTTTTTGAATCTCGTTTGATTTTTTTCTTCTAATATAATTTTCTAATCTATTTTTTATTTTTTTTCTCCTTGATACATCAAATTTGATCAAAATGATATAAAAGTGAATAAAACTATTACAGAAAATGAACAAATAATGAAAAATTTTATATTTAAAAATGAAAATCAAATATAATTTAGTGAACTATCAAAATCACATTTGACTGTCTAAGAAAAAAAATTATAAATATAAAAATAAAATAAAAAATATATAAAAATTAAATTAAAAGAATATAGAAAATGAACATTAAATGAAGAAATTTTACGTTGATTTTTTGTTTAATAAAAAGTTAAAATGTGACGGTAATATTATTTTCTAATTTATGTCCTATTGGTTGCTTTTATAGCTTGCTTGGGCTTCAGGGTATTATCTGTGGAGATAGACGTGGACTCGGTAGATGTTACTTCAATAGTACCTTGCGATCGTGCACACCATTTTTGGTCCAAGCAAGTGGTGTTGTATAAAGCTAGATAGCCAAATAATAATAATGAAATAAAATAGATTTGTTTTCCGATAAAAATTAAAAAAAAGTTTAAGCAATTGGAGTAATATCGTAGAGTTCATTGACTACCTGTCTTAGGTCAAATATTACAAATTAAGTAGCCTCATCTCTTGAAGAAATTTTAGAAAACAATTATAAAAGCAATTAGGTTGGATAAGTTTGGTACAAGTTCAGACGCATCCATTTTTAGATTCAAGTTTGAGGCGGCTTTGAATCATTCAGTATCATTTTTTCTGAAAACTCATTTAGGGGGCGTTAATGAATTTCTTTTTAAATTTTTCATAAACTTGAAACCTATTTTAAAATATTTTTTAAAAATTGTTTCCAATAATTTAAATTATTCATTTTTTACTTTAAATTTTTAAATATATATATTCGATTTTGTTACATTTCAATTGGATATAAGGTAAAATGTATGAGAAGTTCTCTTAGGTAAGTGCCTGTTTATTAATGTTAATATAAATATTATTAATGTTATTGTTGTTGTGACTATTTGTTAACGTTTATAAATATTATTGTTGTTGTTGTTGTTAACTTGTTAGGTATTGGGTTAGACTAGACAAATTATCTATTTTTTTAAGATGTTGGATTAATTAAAAATTATTAAAATTAAAATTATTAAATCAATTAATTGACTTTTCGCTTTGATTTTGATTAATTGTTAATTTAATTTTGATTTATCACTTTTTTCTCACCCTTAGGCACATTGATATTTGATTCACACTTCCTTATAAATTGAATGGAATGCAAATTAATGTCTAAATATACAGAATTTAATTGCAAATGTGCTTTTTAAATAATTAAATGAAATTTAACGCAATCTTAAAAAATATACCTAAACATGAATATTATATCAACAAAAATGGGTGTTATTAAAAATTTAAATTGTTTGGAAAATTAAGTAAGAAAATAAAATCTTATTTCAACACCATTCCATTTTCATTCTAAAAGTTCAACCAAAAATACTTCCCAAGTTTAAAATAAAAAGCTTACGATTTTTTGATGTATCAATAAAAAAGACAAAAAAAGGGGGAAAGGTTAGTGTTTGTAATATTTTTATTACCAATCTCTTTGGCGGTGTCCCATCATAGGTGATTTTTATATGTATCTTATATATAATGCTTAAAAATATTATAAATTATTAAATAAGAACAAATTAATTTCAATTATTAATTATGAAATGACAATGAATATGTGACACGTGATAGTCATTTTTGTTATTATTTTTCTTACTTTATAGAATTAATTTATTTAATTTTAATTTGATTCAATGATTCAAGATTACCAAACAAATAATATCTCCAAATACATATTTTGTTTTTAACAAACTTGCAGTCATGTTTTTAATTCAAGATGCAATGCACTGAATATTTTATAGCCAAATTTATTCTAACCTTGTGCATAAAGCAAAAAAGTATATATATATATATATATATATTTAGTGGATCATTTAGAGGGATGATGAGTTAGTAAGAAAATTTGGAAGTCACTAAAGGGAGCTAATAAGCCCGTCTTTAAGGTGATCTTACTTAATTGAGGTGATCTACACGTTTCTCTTAAGCTCGACAAGATTCATTTCTTTTTCAATAAGTTTTTTAATTATTAATTGATACAATGGTGTGATAAGTCATTTGCACTGTTGATATAGCCATTTAACTAACCACGTTTTTGCCATAATTCTCATATTTTTTTTTTATATAATTTACAAAGTCTTAGCCCTTGAGTGCTGAAGCGATATATGTTATGCTATTTTGAAAGTTACATGACGTTCAATAAGTTTGAATAAAGCTAAGAATCAAAACTATACTTTCAATAAGACTTAATTAGAGCCTAATGAACTAGAGTATAAAAGAGCTCATCGGATCATAAGAGAGGTAAATTTTTCCCTTTATTTTTTAATTTCTCTTTTTACACAAAAATTAGTTATCTATATTATTTAAATTGAATGTCAATGTCCTTGCTGACCAGAAACCTATAGCACTCCAACTCTCCACTATTTTAATTTTAGATCCACATAACTACTAAATCAAATTATTTGAAAGACACTTCACTGCCTTGTGTTTACCTCCACCGAATATGATTTTTTGAAACAGCCTATCTAATGGAGGTCTCACCAATGTGGATGATGGTGTGCCCTCCAACAAACGAGTCTGGATGTTCTTGTGACGTACAACATAAGAACGGATGAGGTAAAGTGCCAACCTTGGGTGCTGACAAAAATACTTCTGTTCACAGGGATGGAAGTAAAAAGTGACATACCTTGAGCTTCAAGCTATTTTAGCCAAAGGTCATAAAATGATGCAGAGAAAAGCTGCTTCTCACTTTGGTCTTTGACTTTTATATCCAGGCCTTTCGACCTGGATTATGGGCTATTTCATAGTGTTTCTGTGGTTTTTTGGTTTATGAGACTCAACTGGGCTAGCTAGGCCTTATTGGATTATGTTCATTGGTTAATGAAAAGAAAATTACACCCTCCATCTTTTTTTTTTTTTATAAAAAAAAACACATTTCTGACAGTAGTTTATTAAAAAGATAATTTTATGCTTTAAATTTTCTTTTTAACCTTTTTAATTTTACTTATTTACTTTTTTATGTGAAAAAAAATAAAGAGAGAAAGAAAAAAGAAGAAGAATAATAATAAAAAGAAGAACACTCTCTCTCTCTCTCTTTGAAATAAGCAGATATTTTTATGATTTTTTTCTCTGATTCTTTATTTGTCTCTTTTTCTTTCTAAAAAATATGAAAAAAGAAGAAGAACATGGTGACAAAAATAAATGTAAAGACAAAGACTATATGAATAAGAACACAAACTCTTTATCTCTTTCTCTATATGTCAAATCTATTTCGAGAGAGAAAAATTTTCATTATAAATATTTCTCTCTCTAAATAGATTTAATGTGGTTTTTATGCTTTATTTTATTGTTTAAAATAAAAAATAAAGTTTTTTTATATATTGTACAAAAAAACTGTTATTTATGCTAAAATTCAGTCTTGAAAAGAGAAAAAGTCATGCTGGTGGAGATTGAAGATAATGTTTGTATTTTAATTATTATTATTTATCTTCTGTTTTCTTAATGGTTTTATAAACTTGTTGTAAACCTATTGTAAATGACTTATAAATGTTTGTCTGCTTTGAGCTAAAAATTAGTTATGAAAAAAGAGAAAGTCATGTTGTTGAAGGTTAAAAATGATATTTACATTTTAATTATTATTATTCATCTTTTGTTTTCTTCATAGTTTTATAAACTTGTTATAGATCTGTTGTAACGACTTAAAAATATTTGCTTGTTTTAAACTAAAAATTAATTGTGAAGAGAGAGAAAGTCATGTTGTTGAAGGTTGAAAATGATATTTACATTTTAATTATTATTATTTTTCTATTTTAATCGATATAGTTTTATAAACCAATTATAAACATGTTGTAAACCACATATAAACATTTACTTGTTTTAATAGAATGAGTTGTTGAATCTTGAAGATGAACGTGTCCTAATTATATTCATAATATTATGAAACGTTTATTTTAACCTTTTTTCTTTTCCATTTTATTAATATTTTATAAATTTATTATAATTTTATTAGAAACCAGATAAATGTTTCTCTACAGTTATTGCTTAGGTAATATAGTCGAATTTTTATTTTTTATAAACTAAATGTAAATATTTTCCTACTTTAGAAAAATATTTTTCAAAAAAATTAAGTATAATAAAACACTTGGACATTTCAAAGCATAATTAATTTGAACATTTTGATAAATATGTTATAAATCAATTGTCAAAGTTGATGTATTTTAAATTTCCATCCCAATAACCATTGTAATTAATGAATGTAGGTATAAAATTCATTTTTTTTAAAAGATCAATAAAAAATGATATGAAAGATAAAAGCAAGTAGGAAACATATTCAAATTTTAGATAAATCACAAATAAATAAATAGCAAATCATTTATACACATTTTACTATATATATTTTTAATTCATGCATTTATTAACCACAGTTTAAACTGATTTTGATATATATATCACAAATAAGTAAAAAAATAAAGTATTTGTAAACATTTTAATATTTATTTAAATCTGTTAGTGGAGTTAATGTTTATAAAAATAAAATTAAAAGTTTACACATATTTCAATTAAAAAAACCTAAAAATAAACTTCAAATTAATTTGAAATAATTGTTATTAGCTTTTCTGTGGTCTTATTTGGTCTTAAAAATTATCTTAATGCTTTAATATAACATTATGAATAAATAAAAATAAAGTAAATCAATAATAAACATTTTCCTAGACTTATGTGATAAAATTTTCTAAGTTTATCTAAATTTTGAAATATTACAATAGAACTTGAATTTGAAGTATGAATTTTGAAATCAATGAAGAACAAATCAATAAAATTTATACAATGTCTATTGAATTAAAATAAAAAAGTAGAAAACCATAGAATAATGTTGAAAATCTAATTTGGTAAGGAATTTCTTTTTGTTTTTCAATTTTTTGCATCTTTAATTTACATCTCATCATCAAATTGTGTTGTTTAATCACATTTATATCAAATTATAAACATATACTCATGAAAAAGGCAATAGAAAATAGGTTTTGTTGAAGAATTTTATTTGTTGTTCTTACTTGATTTGAAGAAACAATGATGATAATGATTTGTTTCTTTTTGTTATAGAAAAAACAAAGAACGATATGTATTCAATTTCCTTTGTTGATTTTATAAGAAGAAGTTTGAAGTAATTTTGTTGAGTTGATCGATGAAGAAATGTGAATAAGGTTAAGATGCAGTTGAAACGTAAGCTGGGAAATTTGATGGGCAATTCTATTTTTTTTGGAAAACTAGTTCATTCAATATATATTTGGTTTTGTTTCTATTTAGTCCTGTCCATTTCCCATTAATTAATCACATCTTAATCTTTGTGAGTTAGGTAAAGATTAAATTATTTCAAAACTAGTTGATATCACGTGTCCTAGCAAACTTGGTCCAATTTGGATTCAGTCATATCCCAATTTCATGATATCACTTAGTGATAGCTGCTTGAGAAATTTATTGATTCTTAAGATAAATTCTTTGAAAATGGATAAAATGAATTCTTAGGTCAAATATTTGGTGTATCACACTAAGATAGTGTTCAAACTAATTCATACCACTAATTCTAGAGTAAAGAACAATTCTACGATAATAGAATTATTTGAAAAAGGTTCGAACAACTATAGGTAATTTCATAAAAAAGAAATAAATCTTTTAAAATTAAGTGAACTAGTGGTTTGATTCTAATGGAACCAGGAAAGTTTTTAAGATGACTATGATCTTCTTAGATTTTATAAGTAGGCAAAAACTACTTTACAACTAAAACAATCTATAAGAGATCTTTACATCTTTGATCCTCATAGAAGGTCTACGTCCTCAAATAGGACTATACTAATAGTATCCCAAGTTGAAACTTTTAGATCTCGAGATGAGGATAGTCAAATTATCTATAAATAGTCATTTTATACTGAAAATCAATATATAGATTTTTGCATATGAAGATGAAAGTTAGGAAGGCTGCGTGTTTTTGCAAACTATAACAAATAGCTCAACAACATTTTTTTCCTTTTAAAGGAGTGTAGAAAATGATATCTCCTATTTCACTAGCATCACAACAAAGTTTCAATGCTAGGAAAATATATCTAAATACATGTATGGCTCTTCATTTTAAGTTCTCTAATTATTATGACTATTCTTGGATACGTTAGTTAACACATGAGCAACAATTAGTAATGCTAGACTCAATGCATTACTTGATAAATGATAGCAATTATTAGCACAACTAGTCTTATTGTGAACAAAATGTAGAGATATGAGTTTTTATCAGACATTATGTGCAAAAGGTGCTAATTATGATGAGTGGATAAAGATTCACCATCAACAAGATTCTGCATTATCTAATATTAATATTGATTGCATTCTTGACAACGCTTTCTTAAAACTCCATAATGAAAATTAGTCATTTGTCCAAGATGAAGGCTATATCTCTCTCAGAGACATAAAAATTATAACTCTTAAAACCTCTAAAATTAAATTAAAATTTAGTTTTTATCCTATAAAGGTTTTAGAGTTGTGTGGATCCTTTTCATATGAACCTACAATGCAAGCACAACAAGGTAAAACTTGGATGGATTGCTTATTTGGTTTAAAAGAATATATAATAGAGTGACCTATTATATAAAGTGTCTAGTTAATAGGAAAAAGATAGTATAGATTCGTGATCAAACTAATTAATAACTTTAGTAATGATTGATTATAGTTATGGATTTTAAAAGGTATAACAACCAAATTAGAAATGAAGGATTGTAGTACGATTATTCGAGCTAAAAATGTCATATACCAGATGAAATGGTAGAGAAATTTGGTGGACAAATCTATAAGTTGCTTAAAAAAAATTTGACTAAAGATGGTGAGAATTCACATTTTAGTTCAACCTTTTATGATAATTAATCATGTATAACAAGTGTCAAACAAAGCTTGAATAATTATAAACTATCGTTTGATAAACAAGGTTATAAAAGATTATGACTAGTGAGTCGTACCATCTCTTATGAAGGTATTAATTACTTGTTTAAGGTGTCCAATTTTATTTGCATCTCGTTTTACTTAGAGTTTAGTACACATCTTTCTCATAACATACCTAATCATGCGGATCTTTCTTCCTAAATTATCAATGGCTTTATCTTTATTTAGGAGACAATCAAATATTGCTACTTCTACCCAAAGTTCTAATAACTTAGTACAAAATAATTCTAATATGTAACTTGGAGTAACTATATCCAAATTATAGTAACATTTTTGAAATTCATAAGCATAATTATTAAAATAACATATATTATAGATTTTCAGAGTCATTAGAGCTAATAATAATTTTTTTTTAAAGACTTTGTTGAGATTGAATAGTTGTATAACTCTTTTTTCAAAGTGTCTACCACTATAATTAAGACTTTATATGATAGTGTTCTTTTTTTTTTCTTAAGCAATTTCTTCTTTTATGAATATTTTGGCTATTAGTTTATCTCAAAATTTTTTGGTATTATCAATCACAGTGGCTTTGTATAATTCATAAGTGCTTTTAAGAGTGTAGGATATATCATATTTGATTGTAAACCTAATTATGATGATTCATTCATCTATCATTTACACATGCTTTTTTTACTATATTTTTAGAATTAGACTGGATTGGCTGATTTTGGACTAATAAAATCGAGAATTGACTAGCGGTCCATATTGATTTAGCATTTAAAATCTATCAACTAAAAAATCAGTCAAAATAAAAAAAAAACTGGTCAAAATTAGAAAATTAGATGAAAATTGAAAACCATATAAAAATTGTTCAATTTACAACTACGTAGTTTCATGAAAAATTTTAAAAATATATTATTTTATTCATATTAAAATATTTTTCATTACATTATTTTATTACTCTTTTGATTTTTGAATATTTTGTTAAAGTATTATTTATATAAATTTTGAAAAAATAGAAAACTAATCAATTAATTTAGATTGATTGAACCGGCCGAATCAAAAACTAGCAAACTAATAGTTTAGGCTTTGATCTGATTTTAAAAATATTACTTTTTATAATCAAGATTGGAAAAAAACTGCCGAACTAATGATACATTGAAAAAATTATATTTGAATATGAATTCTTTTTTAGTTGTATAAGGGTAAGTTTAGGCAGAAAAAGTCTAAAATTTGAATTTTGAAAAGTATTGAAAAATTTTATGAGTCAAAATGAAATAATAGAAAGTTAAGAGAGTAAAAAAAAATTAAAGATAAAAAAAGGCGTTCTAATTGTGAAGGACATGTTCTCGTATTGAAAAAGAGATGCTATCAAATATAGAGAGACATGCAGCAGTGTCTATTACGATATTGCATGTTCGCAAAAAGACAAGACCATGTTGTAGTTACGAGTATTACAAGGCAAAATTAAAATAAAAAGTCACCATTACACCCAACGAAGTTGAAATTCAAACTCAGAAGCTTCCAAAACTGACGAAGCATCCACTAACCAAACCATTCTTCTCATGCACCCCTCTCTTCCTTTTGGCGCATCTGACATGATTACTAATAAAATAAAAGGAGAAATTATTTAATTTAACATGCTTTTTTTTTGCCCCGAATTCAAGAAATGGGCAATCAGCACCGCTAATTAATTAATTAATTGGATCTACCAACAAAATTTTACTACTAACTGATAATTTACAGATGAAGAAATAGATCACACGAGGGCATGACTAAAGATGAAATATGAATGACCTTTACAATACCATAGAGTATGATATTGTGTTATAA
>CATIWR010272173.1:0-40159 GCA_949677035.1 Omphalea diandra
CATTGCTCCCTATACAGATATAATATTTTTTTTTTTTTAATTAAGAGCTGACACACTATATATATATATATATATATATATATATATATATATATATATATATATATATAGCCTTCAAGGTTGGCCAAACCTTAATAAAATTTCATATTTATTTTAGGTCAATTGAACCCATGCACTTGTTAAGATAAAAAGCGATATAGCTTTTAAGGGAAAGCCAAACCCATATTTAATTTATGGCCTTCAAGGTTGCTTGAACCATATAGTTAGCATAGCTTTATGAAATTTTGGGAAAACTATGTTAGATTGAGTGGTGATAAGGCAACCCAAGAGGGGCTGAATTGGGTTGTGAACAAAAATAAAACCACAAACAAATATTATGGAAGCTACAAACAAAAAATTAAACATAGAGTTTTTATACTGGTTTGACAACTAGCCTACTCCACTTCCTAAGTTTCACTTAGTCCTATCTATTCTTTTTCCAATCTCAAGAACTAAATCTTTCCTTTTTTAGGCTAAGGAAAAATCTTCCCTTTTACAGGCTCAAGGATAAGCTTTCCTTTTACAGGTTTAGGAAGAACCTACCCCTTAGTATTTAACTAGGCACAATACCAACCTTTACAACCACTAGCAAAAATAGATCTAGGTAGTGTCTACACCTCTCAAATTAGGCAGCTAATACATAATTAGTACTCAAGAAAATATACTCTAAAAAAGAGTAACAAAAACAAATCTTACTCTATCTAAATGCAAAGCAACACTCAAAAAGGTTTGCATAACGAGTTACAAAGGTATTCACACTTGTTCATAAAGTTCTCTAACCATTCTAAGCTCCAAAAATGCTCCTTATATAGCCAAGCTCTAAAAATAGCCATTGGAACAGTTGATGTTGTGTTTGATAGCTTTCTGCAAAACTAGCCATTAAAGATGACAACACCTATTGTTCTTCATCAGCACCCATTGAACTTGTAACGGTAATTTCCAATGCCTGTTGAATGTCTTTCAATGTCCATTAGCTTTGACTATAATGCCTATTAGACAGAGAACAATGCCCGTTATTCATGTCTAGAAAGCTTAAACTTTATGCTTTATTTTTCAAACTTTGCACAGTCACTTTCCATATACGTTGGGCAATTCGCATACATGTTGGAAACTCCTTCAATGCCTGTTGAGAAAGGTCAATGCCTATTTCAAGTTCTAGAAGCTTTAGCTCAAGTTTGGACACTTTTTCTACATATGTTGAGAATATGCAACGTCCATTGCTAGCTCAGATCAATGCTCATTGCGAAACTTTAATGCCTGTAGTGAGGTCTAGCACAGCTCAACCTGGAGCATTTCTCCAATGTCCATTACAAATGAACAACACCCATTGTGGGGTCCAAAAACTATGGCAAAAGAGCACCATCCAGTCAACGTCTATTGTTCAGCCTTCAATGCCCGTTGGGAGATGTTCAACATCCTTTGAATTTGCATAATGCCCATTGAACTTGTTCTAGCACTTTAACTATTGGCCCTAGTACACCAAGAAGGAAGGGTTGAATTGGTGGCAAATTTGAACTTTTGATTTGGAGGAAACTCATAAAAATGAAAGATTAGAGAAAGGGGTAGGAAAAGAATGAACACAAGAGTTTTATAGTGGTTCGGGTATTAACCAATCCTACATCCACTCCCCAATTCACCAATTGGGTATTTCACTCAATCACTAGTGTTTTACAAGCTCACACTCAACTTAGTGTTTAGGCTTACACCAAACCTTACAACTTGTGTTTTTTAGGCTCACATAAAACCTCTTACAAGTGTTTTCAAGGCTCACACTAAAATGTCTCATAAGTGTTTTCAAGGCTCACACTAAAACCTATACAAGAGTTTTTAAAACAAGGGCTAACTCTCGAACCCAACCCAAAAGGTGTTTAAAGCTCACACCAAACTATATACAAAGAAATAAAAAATTAAATATGAGAATTAACTTAGCAAGAGTTTTGACACATATCAAATGATTATCCTCTTGCATTCAAGTCCATTTAGTGGTGTATTTATAGGTAATAACCAACAAAGAGACATTACAAATAAATTATGTCCAAATCTCCAAGTTGTGCTAGACATATATTGCATTAAATGCTCGTCAGACGAAATTCACGATCGAGACTGGAATTCACGGTCGAGATTGAAATTCACGGTCGTTATTTTTAAACTGTGTCTAATGGCTAGTCCACATGGCATGAAACCATTGGTCTTTCAAAAAACTAGTTGTTGGATATTTCAAACGGATAATCGAAATTCGCGGTCACTATTGAAAATTCGCGGTTGCTACTAAAAATTTACGGTCGCTAATTTTGAATCTCAACAGCTACAACGACTACTTTTTCAAATTTTGCAGTCGCTAATTTCGAAGGTAGATTTTCATACTTAGAGTTTCTTGCTTCTAATAATTTCTATTCAATTCCTAATGCGATTCTATCTTAATGTCTATGAAAACAACACTTAAAATTGATATTAGAATCTTTCAATCTATATTGTCAAGATCAAAAGAGAGTCTTGACTTAGGTTTGAATAACCTAGTCCAACAATCTCCCCCTTTTTGATTTTGACAATCTAGATTGAATATGAAAAGCATAAAAAATCAATTATGCATGCTTATATGAGAATGATTGTGAAATGATTAAAAAAAAAACATAAGTATGAAATTGCTCCCCCTAATCCATACTCCTCCTTAGTTATTCTAATAAGATCATTGTCTTAGCTTATTACAAATGTAGTTCAATTTCTCTCTCCTTTTTGTATGTTTCCTCTTTGTATATTAAGTCAATTATTTATCCCCCTTTGTCAAGATCAAAAAAGAGGGGAATGTGAAGGAATAAGAGAGAGAATAGGGGAGAGGGAAATGACCATAAAATTGTCGATTGTAAAAACTCAAATTTGAATAGCAAACATAAGTAATTTTGCACAATTGATCACAATATGTCACATAAGAAGATAAATGGATGAAACACAAATGCAAAATAATTCAAATATTTAAAAGATGCTTGAACATACAAACTAGGGCTAGAAATTTAAAAGTGGTCATATATGGCCCTCGTAGAGTATATATTTTTTTATGATTGATTTGAACATTTGAAATGCAGAAAATCTCAAATGCAAAATGAATTGATTCAACTCAATATACAATCAATCAAATCAAATCAAATATGTCAACACATAAATATATCAAGCAATAAAACTCCCCCTAAATGTATGCATAAATATATTAAGTTAAAAACATAAGGGATAAGAGATACATTACAAGTTTAGTATTAATGCCTTGATACCAAATAACCATTTGAAACTTTTATCCCTTATTCATTAGCAATCTCCATTCAACTTTAGATTTTCTATGATGAGAATTTGAAGCAGTCCCTGTCCTGTAATATCAAATACTTTGTTTTGGTACCCAAATATTAAACACGTTATTTTAATACCCAAACATACTTAGGTCCTTGGGGGTTAGTCATGGAAGGGTCCTCCAACTTGAGGTGTGTCTTCCTAATGTGGCAAAATATATTGATATGCCCATATCTCATGCAATAATGACATTGGGGCTTAGACTTATAAGTCTTTCTCCTATGCATAACCATAGTATGAGTAGGAGGCCTTCTCATACCTTGGTCATGTGAATGCATGCACGAACATGTATGATGAGTAGGAGTAGAAAATTTTTTATGAGAATGACCATGCTTTTTGTTGTACATATATAGGCATGGTTAACTCTTTGAGTCTTGGCTCTAGAGCTTAGGAGAGCCTTCCCTTTACCCTTAAACATAGGTGGCTTAGTGCTAGAGGCACCTTTCTTCCCCATGACCTCATTACTTGAAGTTTGAGGTGTTGATGCTCTAACGAATGTAGTGGGTGAAGAAGTAGGTGAAGAGGCTTCATTAAAGCCTAAACCATGCCTAACTAAAGGAGTTATTTGAGATACAATAAGTGTATCCAAAGCTTCCTTTCCCTTATGAAATTTAGAGATGAAATTTCTAAGTTTTATAACTTCATCCTTTAAAGAATCATTTTCCTTTCTCAAAGAGTTAAGAGAGGATGAAGACTTAGAAAGACTCTTTAAAGAATTTTTGAGTTCTTCATTAGAAGTCCTCAATTCACTTACAAGATTGTTTAAGGATTTAAATTCATCCTCTAGTTTGAAACATTTTTTCTTATAAGTTTCATTTGAGACTTATATTTGTCACATTTCAAAGTGAGAGCTTCTAAAAGCTCATAACTTATATCATCAAGTGCATCATAATCATCATAAGAATGTGGAGAAGTACTTACCTCTTTGGAGGAGTCCTGTTGAGCCATGAAGCAAAAGTTTATTGCTTCATCTTTATCTTCATCACTTGAATCATCATCCCAAGTAGCCTTAAAGGACTTTTTCTTTTTCTTGTGATGATAGCAAGATGACTTTCTTTGAATTCTTCTTTCTCTTCTCCTTTTTATCAACTCCTTGGTCCTTTTTGATATTTTGGCAAGCTCTTTTTCTTCTTTATCATTTTCATTTGAGTCACTTGAGCTTGAATAATCTTCTTAAGCTTTGAAGGCTAGAGCTTTCTTTTCCTTTTTGTGTCTTTGTTCTCTTAGCTTCTTCATCTCTTCATCTTTCTTGACAGCCATCTCATGGGTGAGAAGCTTACCAATGAGGGCATCAGTTGGCACTTTCCCAATCTCTGGATTGGACTCTTGAATGTTGCATACTCTTGCACCAAATTTATCTAATGGAAGAGATTTAGGGATTTTAGTATTTACCTCATAGTTGGTAAGAATCCTTCTAAACTTTTTCATGTTTATGACAATTTAGAGGAGTCTATTTGTCATTTGGGTGATGCTTTCATGACCTTTCATCATGAAGAACTCCCACTCTGTCACATACATCTCCAACCTACTTGATTTCACAAGAGTTGTGCCCTCATGAAAGTCCTTTAGTGCTTTCCATATGGCATGTACAATTTCGCAATGTTGGATTCTTCCTATTTCTTCTTTTGACATAGAGCTTAGAAGAATAGACGTTGCCCTTTTGTTCTGCCCATTTGCCTTCCTTTGTGCTTCACTCCATTCTTCTCTTGCAATTGCCAACTCTACGCCTTCAACCATCTTTGTTGGAGGCTTCCACTCTTCAAGAATATAATCCCATAGGTTGATGAGATCACTATTAAGATAGATTTCCATTTTATGCTTCCAAATAGCATAATCATTGCCATCAAAGCAGGGATTAAGTTGAGAGTGGACTCCTTCTTGTGCCATTGATCTTTTCTCACACAATTAAGGCTTAAATTGAGACTTGGCTCTGATACCAATTGTTGGCCCTAATACACCCAAGAAGGGGGGCTGAATTTGTGGCAAATTTGAACTTTTGATTTGGAGGAAACTCACAAAAATGAAAGATTAGAGAAAGGGGTAGGAAAAGAATGAACATAAGAGTTTTATAGTGGTTCGGGTATTAACCAACTTTATATCCACTTCCTAATTCAACAATTAGGTATTTCACTCAATCACTAGTGTTTTACAATCTCACACTCAACTTAGTGTTTAGGCTTACACCAAACCTTACAACTTATGTTTTCTAGGCTCACACAAAACCTCTTACAAGTGTTTTCAAAGCTCACATTAAAACCTCTCACAAGTGTTTTCAAGGCTCACACTAAAACCTATACAAGAGTTTTCTAAACAAGGGCTAACTATCAAACCCAACCCAAAAGGTGTTTAAAGCTTACACCAAATTATATACAAAGAAATAAAGAATTAAAGATGAGAATTAACTTAGCAAGAGTTTTGGTCCATATCAAATGGTTATCCTTTTGCATTCAAGTCCATTTGATGGTGTATTTATAGGCAATAACCACTAAAGAGACGTTACAAATAAACTATGTCCAAATCTCCAAGTTGTGTTAGACATATCTTGCATTAAATGCTCGTCAGACGAAATTCGCAGCCACTATTTTTGAATTGTGTCTAACGGCTAGTCTACGTGGCATGAAACCATTGGTCTTTCCAAAAACTAGTCATTGGATATTTCAAACGGATATAAAACTTTGCAGTCGCGATTACTATTTTCCTTATTAGATGCGATTGTCACCGTGAAATCATTTGTCTAACATGGAGATGTTATTCCTGAGATTTGCAGTCACTACCAAAATTTGTTATCGCTAATTTTGAATCTCAACAGCTACAACAACTACTTTTTTGAAATTCGTGGTTGCTACTCCAAATTCGCAATCGCTAATTTTGAAGGCAGATTTTCATACTTGGAGTTTCTTGCTTCTAATCACTTCTATTCAACTCCTAATGAGATTTTATCTTAATATCTATAAAAACAACACTTAAAATTGATATTAGAACCTTTCAATCTATATTGTCAAGATCAAAAGAAAGTCTTGACTTAGGTTTCAATAACCTAGTCCAACATTAACTTTTATCAGGTCTTGGGTTCACATGTTCTCCAAACACTCTCCCCCTAGCATTTAGAACAATCTCCCTTTTTAATATTCATCGAGTTTGTTCAAATCATCTAAAAACACTAAAGTACAAAATATAAGAACTCCTTTTAGTTTCGTTATCCTTCAAAACCTTAGTTTTGTTATCATTCAAAATAGAAAAATAAGACCAATGCCTTGAGATTACATGTTCTCTAAATATTCTTCTCTTAGCATTCAAAACTAATTGAACCCATGTTATTGTTAGAATAAAGAATAATATGGCTTTTTAGGAGGCCAAATCATTTATGTATAGTATGTATTAAAACACCTCTATTATTAATAATACTTGCAAAGATTGCCTACATAGTGTGGCTAACTGATATACTCCATTTCTTATCACATTTTAGATTAGGTTTGGTCATTCCTAGTTAGCCCTAAGTTTTCCTACCCCCAGCATCTCATTTGCCAATTTCTGCTTTTCTAAGTATAGGATCTCTTTTTTGAAAGGATCTTTGATAAACCCTAATATTATGATATGAAGCAACTTTTGAATTTTTGGTTATTATTTGGACAACAACATGTTCTTTGTGTTCTTCAAACAAGTCTATATGTAACCTTGCCCTTTTGTCATTAGCATATGGATCAAAGTGTTGCACTCTGGGGCTATTCATTTTAATCTCCACTAAGACTACCACTTTCTTTACATATGTTAGGCTAAATGGTGATTCTCCATGGGCTTTTCTAGGGGTCGTTTGGTACGTCTAAAGAATGTGAATTAACTATTCAATCCATTCTCCCTTAGCTTCACTAGATCTCTTATTCAGTCGATTAAGGATGCTTCTACTGGTGACTTTTATTTTCCAATTGGTTTGGGGATGGGCAACTAAGGTGAATTTGAGGTTGATGTATAGGTTCATGCAAAATTGCTAACTTTATCACAATCAAACTTCATCGTTGTCCTTGATTAATGTGTTTGGAATGCCAAACCTGTAAATAACCTCTTTCCAAAAGAAATTTTCTACTTTTTTTGTTGTGACAGTGGCTACTATTTTGCCTTTGTCCATTTGGTGAAGTAATCAATGGTGACAATGATGAACTTTCCTTGTCTTATTGCTTGGGAGAAAGGTCTGAGGATGTCCATTCCCCAAATGGTGAATGGCTAGGGACTAGTGATATTGGTATACTAAATTGCTAGAATCCTAGAGATTATATCATGTTTTTAATACTTCTAACAAGATTGCACTAATTTTTATGCATCTTTCTTGATTGTAAGCCAGTAGAACCCTTGGAGTAGGGCTTTTACGAGCTATAGCCAGTGATCCTTTGTGAGTGCCAAAAATCCCTTCATGTATTTCTTGGTGAACATAGTTACCCTTCTCCTTCATAACGCACTTTGTCTAAGGATAGACGACTGATGTTCAGTATAGCATTCCATCTTAAAATGAGTATTTTACTGACTTCTTTTATATCTTAAAAGCTTTTGTCCAATCTTCTCATAGTTTTGCCTTGTCCATATATTGGATGATTGGCTTCATCCACTCGTCCGGTTCTACAATGCTGAAAATCTCCTATTCAATTTTGATGGATTAGAATCATTCTTCTAAAAGGAGAAGATTCTGAAATGGCTTTCTCTACTCTATAGTTGCTATGGCAATGTTGTTTTCCCTCATATTCTCTTCTTTATGGATTTAAGTAATATTCCATATTCCTCCCCGTTTAGTGAGTTTATTAAATATGTGTTGGCATCTCTTCAAATACTTCGCCAAGTTATCATCTTTACTTTGAAATCTCATGTGATTTGATTGATAACCAATATGAAATTATTGAACACCTATAGTTTTTCTACTTTACTTTGAGCGTAAATTTACTCCAGTGTTCAAAGCATCATATTCTACAACATTGTTAGTAGCATTAAATTTTACAACAGTTGCATATATAATTTTAAGTTTACTAGGGCTTTGGAGGTGACTCCTGCTCCTACTCCTGCTCATTGCTCATTTGATGTTCAATCTGCATACAAAGTCCACGTGTCTTTTGGTAAAGATTTGGCTTGTTCATCTCATATCATTTTCATGATAAAGTCAGCCAAACATTAGTCTTTTAAGGTCGTTCGAGGTTTATACCTGATATTGTGTTCACTAAGTTCGAGTGCCCAATGCACTAATTACCTAGAAATATCTGATATTTATAGTGTTTTTCTCAATGGTTGATTTATCCAAACCATTATGGTATGTGGTTAAAAATAAGGTCTTAGCTTCCCTACATAAGTCACCAATGCCATGGCTAGCTTTTCTAATTTAGGATATCTTATTTTAACCCCACAAAGGATTTTGCTGGTGTAATAGACGAGATTTTATTCGTTATTTGATTCTCAAACTAGAACTGAGGCCAACATTTCTTATCTCGCTGTCAGACACATATAAAGTGTTTCTCCTACTTTTGGTCGGCTCAAAAGAGGCGGGGAGGTAAGGAATGCTTTAAGCTTTTTAAATGCTATTTGGCAATCCTTTGACCATTTAAAGTGTTTTACGTTCTTTAAGCTTCTAAAAAATGGAAGGCATGTTTTCATCTAATAAGATATGAACCATCATAAGGCTGTAATCTTCCCATTCAACTTTTGAACCTCATTGATGAACCTTGAAGTTTTCATGTCAAGGATAGCTTGGATCTTCTTAGGGTTCACTTTAATGCCACATTCTTAAATCATGAACCCTAAAAATTTTACTATTTTTCACCTTGACGGTGCACTTTTCTAGGTTTAGCTTCATTCTATACCTACTCAGACACTAAAGACTTCCTACAAATCATTTGATTGAATAAAGTTTTATTTTAATAATAATGTCATCTATGAATAGTTCTACATTATTATCGATTTGGTCTCTAAACATGAAGTTCATGAGCCTCTTGTAAGTTACTCCAATGTTCTTTAGCTTAAAAGGCATCTTTGAGTAGCAATAAGTTCCTTAATTTATGGCGAAGGTGATCTTCTTTTCATCTTTTGGATCCATAGGTATTTAGTGGTATCTTTGTGCAACATCCAAATAGCTATACCTAAAAAAACAAACAAATGAATCTACTAGTTGATCGATGTTCAAAAGTGGATAGTTGTCCTTCAGGCATGCCTTGTTCAAGTCTGTGAAGTTATCGCACATCCTTTATTTGCCATTTGGTTTCCTAACCATAACGACATTGGCCATCCAGTTAGGGTATTTCACTTCTCTAATGATACATACTTTTTGAAGTTTGGATACTTCCTCTCCCATGGCTTTTTGCCTTTCTAAGGTGAACCTCCTTTTCTTTTATTTGACAAGCTTTGCTTGAGGATCCACGTTCAGCTTATGGTAAGCTATTGAAGGATGCATCCCTAGAATTTCCTCTGGTTTAGAGGCGAATGTCCCCATGTTCTCTAAGATGACATGGGTTACCCATTTGATTGCTAACTAACCCATGTCTACACCATATTTGATTATTTTGTCAGTTAAAATCTTAAGTTTAGTTAACTTACCAATTGGTTTCATTAGCTCTTGTTGTTCAAAATTTGTAGGTTCAATCTTTATTATTTTTTTCACACTGTTGCAGAGCTATATGGTTACATTCATCAACTATCTTCTAGTTCCCTCTCATTGTTATCACTCCTTTAGATGTTGGTATTTTCATAATGAGGTATCTTGTGCTCTTTACTACTCCTGTTTTGAAGAGATAAGGCCTTTCATGAATTTTATTATAGGGAAACTCCTTATCTATGACATGAAACAAAGTTTTAGCCAATGATGTCAACCTGGAGTGTTTATCTTTCATTTTGATAGTTAGGGTGGTAGTTCCAATGGATTGTAATTATTTTCCCCTAACCCTGAGAATGGCTTCCTTATTCTTTCGAGGTTCATCAGTGTTTCCCCATTGCCTTATAGGCTTGTTCAGTGATGGCATTAGTTGTGCTCCCCCATCTATTAGTAGTCTTTTAACAATATATTTATTTAGGATTCCTTCCACAACCAGGGCATTGTTATGGAGGGCATCAATGTGTTCTTCGTCTTTAGGGCCGAACGTGATTATTAGGAGGTTTTAAGGGGTAGTAATAAGGAAAATTTTAGAACGTGGGTGTTTTTTATTTATTGTGCTAGGCTGGTCTCCTATTATTATTACACTGATCACACCTATTATTCTTTCGTTAAGACATTCTTCTATTTTTTAGTTCTTAACCTTCTTCTCTAGGTCTCTTCCCCTCGGTGTCTTTGACAAACTTTCTAAGCATTCTGGTTTGTATAAGTCTTTTGACTTCTTTCTTTAAGTCCTAGCATTGTTCAGTGTCATGTCCATGATCTTTATGGAATCTACAAAATAAAGTTTTGTCCCTCTTGGCAGCCTTATCAGGATTTAGCCTTCAAGGGTATTGTATGTTAGTATCATTTTGTTTAATCCACAGGTGGAAATTACCTCGAGTGTCATTTACTGGCATGAATTATGTATATCTAGCACTCCTAGTTCGATTAGTAGGAGGATTGTAGGTTTATAAGATTCAACAAGAGGAACCATCTATTCATCTTTCTTGATTTTTCTTTTGGCTCCATCGTTCAATGTTCTTTCGCTCCTTTTCTTTTCTCATCATCGAGCTTGATATATCTTTGAGCTATATAAATTAGTTAGGAATAAGAGCTTATGACTTTCATGTGGAGCTTGTCTTTTAATATGCAAAATGTGGCTTCACTTCTCAAGGCTTCTACAACTATCTCTAAATTTATTATCTCAATCTCAATGGCTTTTTTGTTGAATTTGTCAATGTATCACTAAAGGGTTTCACCCTCTCTTTCCCTACATGATCTTAAGGAACTTGTTTTCCTCTTGCGAGAGATGTTAGTGGTGAGCCGTGAGAGAAAAGCATGTTCTAATTCTTTAAAAGAATGAATAGAGCTAAAAGGTAGCTGGAGATACCACTTTCGTGCTATTTTCTGTGAGAGTGGTAGGGAAAACCTTATAGAGAATGACATCCAAAATGTCATGGAGTAGCATGGTGGATCGAAAAATGGACAAATAAGTACGCAGATCCCCCATTCCATTGTACATTTATAGTGTCAAAAGTTTCCATTTGGGTGGAAATTTCTCTTCAATGATTTTGTATGCTAAAGTTGAAGCCTCTAGGTTTTTTTTTTTTTTGATAGAGTTTGATTTGGCTCTAAAGTGTTCTATTTAAGAGTTAGCTTCATCATCAATTACAATCTTGGTCACTTCTTGCCAGACTTCATTATGGTTCTTCACTATTCACCTTTTGTGTAGTTTTTTACCTTAAGAATCCAACAACTGAGGTTGTGGCTCCCCATTATGTTCTCAAAGGTTTTCTTTAGGTTGTTACGCAATGAGAGTTATTAGATTTGCACTGAGAGTCCTAGCCATTTGCTTATTAAAGTTGTCTATAACAGCTTGCATAATTTGTGCTAGGGTCTTTTGGAATTGTGCCAAGGTCTTATATGCAGTAGTGGCAACATCATTAATGGTGGTTTGTATGGTGTTTGTTGGCGTTGCTCTTAAGGATGCATTTTCTTCCTTATTAGCTGGAAAAGTAGGGATGAGATTGTTTCTTGTGTGTCGAGCCATTACTCACCTTGGATCAAAGGAAAATGTTTAATTTTTATGAGAAATATAGATATAGAGACGTAAGGGTGAAAACTTTAAAGGAAACAGGCAATGAAACAATGAAAAAAGTTTCCCATAGACAGTGCCAATTAATGGTGCCTTTGATCTCTAAGTAGGATGGTGACCTAAATGTGAGGGAACAAACGTAAGTTTAGGGACAGTGTCGTCTACAATCACTCTGATGCTTAACTTAGTTTAGGAAGCTTGAGAGCTAAGAGCTTGAGAATGAGAGCTTATGAGAGATTAAAAGAATACTTGAACAGTAAGTAATAATGTAAAATCCTAGCAAAACGTACTTTGGATGTAAAAAGATAATTATTTATATCATTAGTCCTTCTGAATGCTTTCCAGATATGCTAAAAATAACATTTGTTGGATTTGTTCTTAGTATTTCGAGATATACGAAAAAACACATACTGTGTAACTGTCCTTCGGTGTTTAAACGTTAGGTGTTTCTTATTTACTTACTGAATTTCCTGACAACTTCCGTTCAGCTACATAGCATACCTTCTTTGGTTATAGCCTATTTGTCCTAAGAGTATTGTTCACCTTGGGGAACTACTCTTTATTGAATGTGAACACTTTTTTATTGAAAGGACACGTGTCCATACTGATGATATTCAATTAGATGAATGTTATCAATAATGATTCTTTAACTAATTATAGAGCTCTATGCCAGTGCCATAATTTCAAGTTTTAACTATTAATGACCTGAGCGGTAAAATACATAGACATTTTGACAACACATTTAACTTTTGTGGTTCCCTACTCTATACTTGTGTTGCCTTTTTTATTGCACTTTATTTCTATGTTTTGTTTGCAGTTTATTTTTCTAACTATAGGATGAGGGCACTTTTTGAATTTATCAATAGGTGTTCTTTAAAGAGTAAAGTTAATTTTGCTAGAAACATAATAAAGAATTCCCCATATATTTAGCATTTTAGATTTAAGGCATGAAACTGCTAATTTTCAATTTCTTACGAGCAATTTAAGAAAAAGAGAAATATTTTGTAAGGCTGTCGCAAATAAAATATTATAATTGTTATCAATGTATGAACCTTCCAATTATACCGAATATGAACTGTTACTAGTGTTGCTTATATTAATCCATTATAATGTTAAGGGGTGTTTGATAATCTAATTTAACACTTAAAATTAAAATTCTAAATATTTATTTCTTTTAAATTTTTTTGATAACTTTATTTATTTATCACTTAAAAGTTTTATTCAATTAAAATTCTCTTAAAATAATAAGTCAAAATTTTTAACTTAAAATTATCACTTAACGTGCTTAACCAATAAATATTAAAATATTTTTATCAACGTGACCTATATATGCTTAACAAATCAATAAATTCACGTTTAAAAATAAACTTTTTCTCCATACGTTTTATTCATAGCTTTAAAGATATAAATACTTAACAAAATCTCAATAAGAAATTAAATATATATCTTTAAATTAAACTTATTTTTATATGATTTTGTTTGAAAAACTTTCACGCAGTTTTCTCTTCTAGGATCTTACACATCAAAGACATTTGCACACAAAACTAATAATCTAACAACATTAGATGAAGGTTAGGAATTTAGAGAATTTGGATATATATACAACAATTAATTTGTTTATACAGACTCATCCAGTTATCTTTATGGTCTGAATGAAATCCGGATAACTCCAACAATTTTCATCATATACTTACTTTTGTGTTCCTCAACGTCTACAGTTCCTGCCAATGATGTGAGTACTATCCTTGGTATTGTCTTGACCTTTGCACATGCATTCATGATGTCTAATATCCCATTTATTGTTGGCTTTATTACATCATCCTGGCATGAAAATTTAAATAGAAAATTATTATATATTGATCATCATGGCTATCATATTATTTATAGTTTCCGATATTATTACTATAATTATTATTGCTTGCTTTTTGATGTGCTTTATTGGATATGCTTGAAGTTGTTCTACCTTGGCCATTAATTGATTAGTACTAATTGCTAGAGTTGCCACCAACCAACTTTTGCTTGTTTTTTAAACAAAACAAATAGTTATTTATAATCAATAATTAATAAACTAAATAATACTCTGGAGCCATGGGAGAAAATTATGAGATCTGGGCAATTAGCTTCATATAAAAGAACGTGTTCTATAATGGTAATTTCTTTGCTAATTAAGCTTCAACATTGCTTAAAAAGTTGAAATTGTTATGATTTAGAATATATATTTTTTAACTTGTCTAGTCTATTAATTAACTGAAACGTGTTATATATATATATATATATATATATATAAACAATAAAGTAGATACTGATGCAAGTATCAAAAATATTATTTCCTTCTCCATTAGGGCATAGAAATAAAGATTGAGACGTTGTTTCTTTTGTCGATAGCTGAAAATTTTATTTGGGTTCTATGGGGAAACGTGTAATGTAGTGTAGACATGGTTACAAAATATAAACAAATTAAAGGGCACTACTATAATATTTCTGTTAGCTTTTTGTTTCATTTTTTATAATATTATTAAGGCTTAAAGTATTAAATAAAAATTTGAATTTATCTTAAAGAGATAATAAAAAATAAAAATAAATTTTTCATCAAATTTACTCTTGAACTTGTATTATTTCGTCAAATTTACCCTTGATTTTATATTATTTTTTATAAAAATTTATTTTCGTCAAAATTACATCTAATCTAATATTATTTCGTTATAAAAGTCTGAAACATTAGTTGAATAAAGAATTGACTTAATAATGACAAATAGGTGGGGTGAGAAATATATTTATTCTCTATTCCACTCTCATAATGTGGAGAATTTTCCTTTTGTTTCTACTTCTGCAGGCACTCCTCAGCTCACAAGAATTTCCTGCAAGACAAATATTTTATTCTTTTGTTATTTTTAAATTATTTTTAATATAAAATAAAAATTTAACAATACTTTTGCGCATTATTATATTCATATTTAACCTATTTTCTATATATCTATTGCAATTAGATGAATGAGCAAAATTATTACTTTGTGAATATATCACTTTTTCATGCTATTCAATTGACAAAATTTTATTATCAAAGTGAAGATTTATTTTGGAGATTTAGGGATTTAGGAAAAATTGTGTTTTTTTATCGAAGTAAATTTGAATCGGATTCTCTTAAATTTCATTTATAATACACTAACCCTCCTTAACTAGTAGTTTGGACTTTTATGATGAAATTATACAAGATCAACGGTAATTTTGATGAAAATAATTTTTATGACTAAATAATACAAGTTTAAGGGTAAATTTGATGAAAAAATTCATTTTATCCTTTATTATCACTTTGAGACAAATTTAATAGTTTATTTAGTACTTTTAACCATATTAATAGTCTTTGTATGGCTTTCGATATGGATTATCCATCATTTTAGGGGTTGACTCAGTTACGATCCTACAAAATTCAATTATTTAAAGACACAATGAGACCTTATATACAAATAGGTTTTATTTCTATCACTCACTATATTTCCTCCTACTCTTGAATTTGAGTTCTATTTTTTTCCTTGATTTGGATTAATTACTTTTAATTTTTTGTATATGTAAAATCACTTATACTTATTCCTATTTTCTAACTATTTAAATATGTTAACCTTTTCTTTAAACTATGTAGGAATGGCCTCCAATGATAATAGTAGAGTTTATTAGAAAGATCCAAAATTAGTAAAAAGAATTTTAATGCATGTATTGAACAAGTGAATCAAGTTGGCAAATAAGGTAGTAGTTTGAAGAGAGGGTCGTGGGATAAATTAAAAAAAATATATTTGAAGTAAAGAAGAACTTGAAATTGAATCGGAAGCAATTGAAAATTGAATGAATTTATTTGAAGCAAAAGTAAATTAAACGATCAAATCTAATAGGAAAAAGTGAATATGGATATGATCTTGTAACATATATTATTAATTAGACTACCGACGAATGGGATGACTACTTAAAGGTATTATTTTTGTTTAGATGTACATTTTATTAAAGTTTATTAATTACTAAAAATATTTAACTAAAAAATTATTGTGTAATAGAGAGTCCTTCTATTACAATAAAAAAATGACTACTTAAAGGTATTATTTTCTTTTAGATGTACATTTTATTAAAGTTTAATAACAATTTAAAATATTTAACTAAAAAATTATTGTGTAATAGAGAGTCCATCTATTACAATGAAGAACTTGAAATTGAATCAAAAGTAATTGAAAAATGAATGAATTTATTTGAAGCAGAAATATACTATATGATCAAATATAATTGGAAAAAAAGTGATTGTGGATATGATCTTGTACTAGAAATAAAACAATTTTTACTTATTAGATTATAATATACATATGAAATCAAAGCCTTATCTGATAATATTACAATAACTAAAAAAAAGGTTGGAGTCCCTCTAAAGAGATTATGTCCTTTAAGGAAACAATATTTACAGATGGGTCTGGTTCTTCATTCACTAATCAATCAATATTAGAGGATTCAAACATACCAATTAATCTAGATTTAATTTTTAAGTCCAAATATGGAAGATAATTTAAAAAAGCGTAAAAAATGTAAAAAAAAAAAAAAAAGAGTAGATGATGTTGATAGTTAACTAATAACTGTTCTTAAAACATTAGAACACTATGATAGCACAATATAGAAGAATGCAATAAAAAAAAAGTGAATGAATGGAGACATTAAAAAGAGATAATCCTTTGTATCTTGTTACATGTTATATATTTTGTGAAGCGAGGCATACTGAGAGCGATGAATAATGCTTAGTCAAAAGTTAGAAGAAGTTAGGATCAATTGGATTAAAATGATTGCTAAGAAATTAGACTTCTTTTATATTTTTATTCTCTTTCTTAGGTCAATTAGTTAGGTTAGTTTTCTAAAATAAACATTAAGCTCTTTTTTTTAAAAAAATTATTTGCAAACTTTTTGCAAGAATTATGTTTTTAGTATTATTGATTTTAGAGTAGAATTATTTTTTTATTATGATTTACAAATTGATATATTTCATACGTATTCTCATTATTTTTAAGATTTTGTTATTATAAATATGTTAAAGAATAACTTATATACTTATTCATTTAAAATTCATTGATAGTATGTCGAATGAAAAGTAAAGAAAAAGTTTAGAAGTTATCACATTACTTCTTATAATGAATAAGATAAGAAGAAAATGTTTAAGGAGAAAGCTAGATACTCATTTTTCTTTAAATAAGGATGGATATCGGCAATAAATACTTTTTGAAAATTTAGCTTATTGTTTTGAAATATTAAGAATGAAAAAAGAATCATTCTTAAAAATGTATGATGACTTTAAACATCGAGGTTGATTAAAAGATAGTAGTTATATTAAAGTAGAGATAAAAATGACAATGATAACTTGAAGTCATAATTTTCATAATTGTGTTGTTAAGTGAAGATTCAATCATTCAACACTATACATGTTTATTTTCATGAAGTTCTAAGGGAAATGCTATATTTTGCTAAATAAAATGGTGATGCCATCTACATTCAATTTTGATCTAAATAAAGTTAAGTATTATTGACGAGTGTGATAAGTATTTTAGTTAAATACATAAATTTATGAATACAATAATATTTATTTATATGTATTTAATAAAATTTAATATATTTATATCATTCAATATAAATTTATAAAAAAAATCAAATTGAAACATAATCTTAATCGATTATTTATCACCACGATAATGTCATATAATAGATCCCGTTAGTGAAATGAGACATTAAGCTCAACAAGAAGGGAAAAAGTTAATTTAGCCAATGAGCATTGCAATTCGCTAATTATGTCTATATATTGGAGAAAGTTTTATGTGACTCCAGTTCGCCAACTAAAATTATGAATTTTTCATTAAAAATTTGACATATAATATTATTTATTTAAAATTTATTAAATTAGATATATTAAATACAAACTATTTAATCATAGTTATCTATAATTAATTAGTGCATATATTTTTCACATAATTATGTATATATAATTTAATAAATTTTAAATAATACCACATTTCAGATTTTTAATAAAAAATTTATAATCTTAATTAGCGAACTGGATTCACTTAAAAATTTCGCCAAACATATTGTTGGACTTTGGCATTTATAGACAAAGCTTTATCGTTCCAATAAGCATGCAGACTTTGAATAATAATGTTTGGATTCTCCTTCTCCATTTTTCTATCCTTTTTTTCACTAGCTTTAATGCCATATAAATTTCTTAATTTTTATGTCAATTTTTTATTAGCAAATTTCTTGATTCCTTTAGTTGAATTTTGGAATTATCATAATTAAAGTTTTGGATTTATCGACAAATAAGAGAGGAAGGGGGAGGAGAAAAAGAGGCTTGCCCATGGTGTTAACTCATCCTTCTCCAGTCTTCACTGCAATAAGGGTAGATATTTTCCATGAAAACTAAAAGAATCGGTTAAATCAAATCAATTTAATTCATTAAATTTAATTTAAATATAATTTTAATTTAAATTGATTTTTTTAAAAATATTTAATTAATTTGATTCAATTCATTTTTAAAATGAAAAACTTTAATTGAATCAAACTGATCAAATTTATTTAAAATTAAATTAAATTAAGTTGAATTTGTATCCAATTAAATCAAATAATTAAATTCTATTTAAAATTTATTATTTATATTAAGATATTTTAGAATATTATAGGAATTATTATTTATAATAAAATATTTTTAAAAAATTTAATTTAAATCAAATCAAATTATAATTAAATTGAATCAAATTGATTTACAAATTTTTTAAAATTCAGTTTTTAATTTTTAAGATTCAATTTAATTTGATTTGGTTTTGTCCAAATGGCCACCGGTCCGGCGATAGTGAATTGGTCAACGATGATTGCTTTCCATTGCCATATTTTTCTATGAGCTGTTATGACTGACAGTGTCCGGATGTGCGTGTGCATGTGATCTTAATGAGTTTAAGGATGATGTGTGGAATTTTATTCAGTTAATTGTATATATATGAGTTTGGTGAATTCTTTTGTTTTTGAAATCGAGTTTGGTAAATTTTACAGTGTATTATCATATATAATCTTAAATTATATATGTTTTATTAATTATTTACTAGTAATAATTATATATGTTGTACGATATGATTATAATAATATAATTTAAATATATTTAATTGTTATATGTATAAAATAAATAAATAACTAAATGAATAATTAATATTAATATATAAGTAATAATTAAATTTATTGTTATATTATAATATATTATTATTTCAAAAAATAATTATCTAATTAAATTATTTCAAGTAAAAAATAATAAAATAAAAATTATAATTAAATTAATATAATATATTTTTTACTAAAAAAATAAGACAATTTGTAATTTGATTTTTCTTTTATTGGTTTTTTTTTGTCTTTTTGGTTCTTTTAATTTTTCTTATTATGTAAGGAATTAATTATTTATTATTATGAGTGTAAATTTTTTTAAATTGTTAGACTTTCTAAATTATTTTATATGAAAATTTTTATACTATTAAATTTTATATATTTTCTTTTAGTTAATTGAGAAAATTAAATATTTAATTATTAATTTATCTGTCTCATGATAAAATGAAAATAGATTATATTTCTACTCTTTAAAATATTAAATTACTAATATAATTATTTAATAAATGACAAATAATTATCTAAAAATAAATTTGAGATCGAAATTAATTATATATATTTGTTGATTACATTTTCATAAAAATAAAAATTCTTTAAAATTATAAATAATTGTATATACTAATAAAATTATTATCGAAATATTTAAAATTATATTAATTATAGTATCATAACATAATACTATATACGACATTATGGTATTTACCGTGTGAGTTTAGTGTAAATGAGATTATTACAGTCTAAAAATCGACAGGCAAAGGCAACAAATGTAAGTATGAATAGGTTACCGTGCAGGAAAGAACAATTTTGATGTTTCACCAGAAATGCACCCCAAAAAAAAAAAAAAGAAAAGGAAATTGCATGGAAGGGTGATATTGCTGTGCAACAATCCATCGAAACTTGAAAAGCCAACTGATAACAAGAAGAAAATTAAAGGCCTAATTACTGAATGGAACAAATTAAAGATAGAAACGAATCATTCTTTCATGATCGATTGAGAAATAAGAAACAAATTTTAGTGACAGCTGTCAAGGATTGAATTTAGCAATGAAAATGGCAGGATATGAGCCCGACAGCTGAACCAATGGATGTTTCTCTTCGTACTTAAGAGTCAAAATGAGTGGTTGGCTTTTCTAATCAATAAATTATCGTTATCATTTGCTACTTTTCCCATATTGCTTGATAATTGGTTCTAAGGTCAATTTTACAACTTAAAGTGGCATTATTCTTCATGGAACAGTGAACTTAAAAATATTATTTCATGGCATAATACCAAAACTAGCTAATAGCAACAGTTATTAATCTTTAAACTCCTGATAAGATATGATGAATGATGTTGGTTTCTGTTGAAACGGTAGTGAAAGCAAATATGGTTCTTCCAAATTCCAATCACATCAGAAATAGATAATGATTGCGTGAAACCTTTTGGAAGATTATAGTTAAGTATTTAAATTTTAATCATTTTTAATTAAGTGAATAAACTTTGAAATGTTTTATAAAGTAATTGCTTTTGAAAACTATCGAACATATATTGTATATGCAGTAACAGGCTCACGTAGAGGTGGTAATCAAGTCTAGGTCCAGCCAGTTTGGATGGATAAATTTCTGGTCAAGCTTTTTTTGAGTGAAATGAGATTCAGTAACATTATGGATGGATGAAATTGAGTAATCAGAACAAAATATATCAACAAATTAAAGTCATTTCAGACTTTTTTTTGAGTTTCAAATTAAATTAATTCGAGTCACTTATAATTTTAATTTTTCAACATAAAAAAAATATTTTGATTTTTGAATAAAATTTAAATATTTTAATAATTTTAATCATACTAGTTCAAATTGGATTAGAGTCAAATCAATTTCAATTGATGCATAGATCAAGTAACGATAAGATAATATGAGACTTGAAAATTTAAATATTTTGTTTGGATTTAAATTATTTTGAGTTTTCTTATAAGTTTTTGAGTTTGAGTCACTTTTTTTAGCGAATTTAAATTGAATTTTCATATTGAATAAAAAACTATCACTTCTAAATTTATGGATTTTATTCATTATGTTTTTTTCGGAACCAATCAAATCATATATATCTATAACAAGTCTAATAAATATAAAAAAAAAATTACTATCTATAGCATCATTATCAATATAGTAAATATATTTCCAAAAAAAGGGTAAATGTTGGTAGTACAATTAGCATTAGGGATTTTCTAGATATTATTCGTCAAAAATATAAATAATCATCCTGGCCATAAGAACAAACTCTTAAGATTATAAAATATTAAAAATGTCATAGGTAGAAATATCTACTTGATAAATTTATCTTTCATATATGTGTGTATTGGAGCTCTAAAAAATTAGAAACCAAATCATTTGAGTGAAAAAAAAAAAAAAACCTTTTTCCTTAGCTTTATGATAGACATAACAATTACATAAGCACGTTTTTCCAACATTAGATATTTGAGTTGTACACCATGAATGACTTTTCTAACATAGTAAATAGAGCTTGCCCACCTTCTTCGTCATGGTACATAATTGAAGCAATAGTATCCCTTATGCTTATCAATAGTTCTTTGACACACACACACACACACACACACACACATATATATATATATATATATATATATATATATATATATATATATATATATAAAATTCTTTAAAATTATAATGTCTAAAGAAAGGGCAAGCAATTCTAACCTAAATGAGAGATGACCTCCACCCATCGATCGTTTGAACCTCCTTAATGGTTTTTGGACATTCTGTATCAAGGACTACTCTGATATTAGTAGATTGACCTTTATACCTCTTTGAGAAATGACAAAACTTAGGACTTTTCTAGCCCTCATCTTGAAGGTATACTTCTTAAGATTGAGCTTCATCTTATTGTTTGAAAAAGATTTGTGCTTTTTTTTAAAAAAAAAATCTTTGACATGACTTTTAATTCAAAGGTTTTGGCAATCATATCTTTAGTATAGGCTGTCATATTCTTTCTAATATGATCTTTAAACATATGATTAACTAATCATTGATAAGTAGCTCCTACATTTTAAGCCCAAAAGGAATGAGTTTATAATAATACATTCCTTTATAAGTGATAAAGCTTATTTTATCTTCATGTAACACATTTATTTTGATTTCATGATAACCTATAA
Organism: Omphalea diandra; assembly: GCA_949677035.1. Lineage (NCBI taxonomy): Eukaryota > Viridiplantae > Streptophyta > Magnoliopsida > Malpighiales > Euphorbiaceae > Omphalea > Omphalea diandra. The sequence continues at coordinate 22,373 of CATIWR010272173.1, forward strand.
AAACATATACAAAACTACACAACTTATACCTTGATGTAGAATCAACTTTATAATGAATGTTAGGCAGAGGATAACTATCCTTATGACAAGTTTTATTAAGGTTAGTAAAATCAACAAACATATATCACTTACCATTAGGATTTTGCCTTAAACAACATTAGCTAGCTAATATGGATAAGGTTCCTTTTTAATGAAACCAACATGAAGAAGTTTGTATACCTCCTTAACTATAGCGAGTTTCTTTCAAGAGCATGATTTCCTTTTTTTTTTTTTTTTTTTTCTTATGGACTGTCCTTATCAATGTTGAGCTTGTGAGGGATGGTGAATGGATCAATGCTAGTAATATCCTTAGTAGTCCTTGAAAAGTTTTAACATTATCATACAACACTAAGTAAATTTAATTCTTTATTGGCTTATGCAAATCTATGCTAATCTTAAGTACTTTACACTATTTAAAAATGTAAGTCTTCAGTTATTCTACTAGTTTAAGAATGAAATTATTATTGAACACATCCATAGGCTTAACAAATATTATATGAGTTGCGTCCTTTAATATAGTAGTATAAGCTTCTTTAGTAGCTCTCTGATCACTTCAAACTATTGCCAAACAATTCTTGATTAGAACTTTCATGGAGAGATAATCAATACATAATAACTTGTAAGTCTACCTAAAACACATTACAAGAGAAGGGTAAATCTAACCCATCCAAATAGCCTAGAAAATTTTTAACATTTTAATCTCCCAATTTATCTTTGAGTTTAGCCACACCAATAATGTCAATCCTCCATTGTCTAACTCTAACGAGAGTAATATCTATTTACTTTAATTATGTGATCTCCTTAGTAATAGCCCTGTATACTTATAGCAAACAACTTAATCAAACCACCATTATCAATAAGCATTAACTTAATCATTTTTTAGCAAACTCACAATAACCAAAGCATCAATATGAATGGTATATAACCTTATATCATCATTTGTAAAAAAAAAAAAAAAAAAGTAGAAGATAAATTGTAGGCTATATAGTAACATTTTTAGAACTAATAAGATAAACCTCTCGAACTTGTCTTTCTCGTTTGGATGAGCTATCATTATTTGTAGTTCCTTTAGCAATAATAGTCATAACGCGTGCATAGTCTTTTATGTTAACTTTTTTTTATTATCATGATATTTTTCCTTAATTTAATGATTTCATCTACAATTATTTATAGAATTTCTTTGAAATGTTTTAAGTTATCCTTGCTAAAAATGCTGATTTTTTTTAAAAATAATTATCAATAATAAAAACTATTATAGGGGGTCTCAATAGAAGTTGCAATATTCTTTTTAATAATGATTACCTTTCCTTTTTAGCAGTCAATGCTATTGAATATGCTCATCTTTCCTTTATATCCAATATAACACATCATCTCTGCTAGCATTCAAAGGAGAAATATTTTGGTAGGAGTTATTATATAAGCTATTAAAGCCACTATGAGATCAAAAACCTTAGAATATGGCTCAACCTCTTTCCTCTCTATGACAATCTTGTCACTTTTCCTCACACTTTCTGTAAGGTCTATGATAATAAGCTTTTAAATTGTCATCCTCACACTTTTTAATGCAGTTCTGACTTCAAGCTATAAGCTCATAAAATGACTTGAGTGGACCTATACTAAAAAAGTTAAATAAATGGTTATTCTAACAAATTTTAGATTATGGCATTAGGAATAACTTTATGATTCAAGTATGAATCATGACTTTATTAAAATTTTTAAGATATTGATATAAAGATTTACCTTACTTACGAGCCACCTTATGAAATTAAAAGACATTTTCATTTAGGGAATAGTAGTAACAAAATGAGCACTAAATGATTAAGCTAATTGATAAAATTTATGAATAAAACTATGAGCTAAACCTTGATACTACCCTTGAGCTACACATTTGAGAATTACAAGAAATATTTTACATATAAGACCATTTGAATGAGTTTTTGAATGAAGGACATATCTATATTTGTGAAGATAAATTTGTGGATCAATTCATCCATCATAAGTATCACAAGTAGACAATTTAAATTTTCAGGCGAGGGCATATCCCTTAACTCTTAAGCCAACGAATTATGGTCATATGCATATTGTCCCTACCTTGTATGTTTTTAACAATTGGCATAATCTATTATTAGAATATGTCTTCTTTAAAGAAAAGGCTTTCAAAGTGGCGTATCCTACTACTACGAGATTTGTATGAAGCTTCATCAATTGTATCTAAAGTAGGATCATACTAAACCTATCCTAACCAAAAACAAAAGGGTAGTACAAAATAAGGCCATTGCAACTTGAAAGAACCCTACTTATAAAACTCATCTAAATCTTTGAATCAATAATAAATGGCCTGTACATAACCTTAAAATACTCAAAGGAGCATCTAAATGAGTAACTATGAAGGCCAAAGCTCTATCTATCAAGCATTCTAACTCATCATTAACAACTTTAAGTGATTAATGAGCCAAGCCACATATACTAGAGAAAAAAAAATCTTAACTCAAGACATCATTCTTATAAGCTTTAGGGCTTAAAGAAACACAAAAGGGATACAATTCACCAAAATATATAACATAACATCATACTATAACTTTCAACTTATTATAACAATAAAATTAGAGGTGGTGGGGAGATTTTTATATCATCAATCTTTATCATACTTAACATACTTTCCTTTTTTTATAATCATATAGTAATTTTATATGTTAAAAAAAGGATAAAGTCACGTAAGTATCTTAGTAATTGTCATACTCATCTTAGACATATAATCATACTCGTTTACAAAACTTGAAACTTGTCATTATAAATTCAAATCTTCATTATATAATACATCTTTAGAATCTTTTAAATACATAACAATTATAAGCTTAGTTAAAACAATGGTTACTGTGAGATAAAATATGGTGCCTATAATGAAAATACACTTCTAGCACCTTTAAAAAATCATGGAACTTGCAAAAATAACTAATGTGAGGATGTGCTAGGTTGAATTTTATAAAAACTTAGTAAATAGTTATAATCAATCATAAAATCATTATCGTGTAAATTCATATGCTCATATGCCTTTTCATGAGCAAGCACATGAGCATAAGAATTTACATGATAACATAAATTTACTTAATTTGAAGATTAAAAGAAGACTTAACCTTTAACCTTGAAGAGAGAGAAAACTCTACCTTTGAACACCCATTCTTAAATCTTGAAGTCAAAAGGTGGAAATCAAAGCTTTTAAAGGTGTTTAGAATATGTTTACAACTTGAATTGAGTGTTTCAAAGTATTTATTCAAATGGGTGTGAGTTTAAAAAGAGAGAAAGGGCAAAAAGAAAAAAAAAAGAGACAAGTAAAAATCAACAAATTTTAGGTGAATAGAGTTACATATACATTGGTTAAACCATTTGGAACAACCATTAAACATTAAATAACCTATTTAAAGAGAATTGAATGGCCTTTTTGAAAGTGAATAACAACATTCAGTGAGTTAAAAATCTTCACTTTTGCATAAATATTAAACAACCATGCAACCTATTTGAATAGGCCATTTAGCCTTTTAGAGCCATAAAACCCTTTTGAACACTTTTTCAACCTTTCTCAAGTATAAGTGTTGAACCTTGGGTTCCTAACCACTATTTTGATGATAGTAAACATAAGTTTGTACTTAATTTGGTTGTAAGTGTTTATCTGACAAGCTTTAATCCCCTTATTGCTTCAACTATGAAGTCTTCAAGTTTAAGCAATAAAATTGAAGATCCAAAATCTCCAATCATGAACTTTCAAAATTTAAGTGTCCACGACTCATGTTTTAAAATGCCTAAAAGCATAAAAGTATGGCAAAGTTTATGGAATAACTAGTTCAAAAAAGGAATACACTGAGTTCCTATGGAATGGACCTATATATATTTTAAAATAGATTCATTCGTTAAGAAGAAAAGTTTAAAATTTTAGATAAAACATTTAAATGACATACAAGCCTATTGAATGGACTAATGGAATAGGTAGTGCACCTTAGATCATATCAAAATAGATGAAGCATATTAGAATAAAATGGTTGAACAAAGATGGTCTCTAAATGGAATAACTATATGCAAAATTTAACTAGACTTATTTTCTTGAACAAAAATAAAGTTTTTTAGACTTATTTTCTTGAACAAAAATAAAGTTTTTTAGGAAAAAAGTTAAAGTAGGTTAAATTGCTTGGCATAATCAAGTTGAATAAGTTTATGCATCAATAAGAGTTTGAAGGGATCTTTTGCAGTAAGTTAGAATGGCCTAGAAGCTCAAGAATGGCTTATATACATCACCTTATTCATCATGAATAAAACTCAACTTTTTACCCTAAAAATTTGGAATGACTCAAGGAGCTCTAAATGACCTAAGCTATTCACTTTGAATAAAAAGTGTGTTTTTCATATAGAATCATGGAATGATTCTAGGCTCCTTGAATGACCTAAGTGAATAGCCTAGTTCAAGATAACTAAAATTTAAGAAGCCAAAGAATAGGCAATCCTAATTATGGAATAGGTTAACAACCTTGTGCAAGAAGTGAACAAGCCCATTCAATCAGGATAAAAAAGCAAACAACTTAAGACATGCCTAAGAACTACATTATGCAAGTGAACATTTCACTTATAAGCTAATGACTAGTTTTTCTAACAAGTTCTAAACTATCAAAATGTGTGTACTGACTAGTTTTTAGAACTTAATAAAAGTTTAAAGTTTAGAAAAAATAAGTGAACTTAAAAGAGATATTAAATAATATTTTTTCTAAGTTTTCTATGCTCTTATTACAATATAAAGCTTAAGTTGATTAGGTTTATTATGTATATTAGGTAGCTTGAGTTAGTCTTAGTTAAGTAATCCTTAAACACTAAGATAATTTATCTCTTTTGATATTACAAAAGGCTTAAGATAGTAGTTGTAAATCTATCTTGGGGAATGCTTGAGATAGTGTCCAAAAACTATCTTAGTGGGTTGAGTGATACCTATCTAAATTCGCTTATAAGGGCTTGAGTAAGACCCATAAACTACTTATATAGTGGAACTCTTAAGTGAGGTACTAGAGGAGGGGATGAAATCAAGTTTGTGTCTGAACCTTTATAAATATTGTCTATCTTCCCTTTTTATTAAGTTTTCTTCTTTGCTTAAAATTTACAATAATTGTCATAACTCTACTCGCCTACTTTAAGGCTCTTAAGGGACAATGATAAGGTTCAAACCCACATGCATCAACTTTTTTTTTTTAAAGTCATTATTAAGGACCTTAACATCCTTAAATATGTAAAGGACACATAAAAAAAACCACCTTAATAGTGGATAAATCATAAAAAAAAAACCTTGATATACACCTATATGAAGAATTTGATTATTATAAAATCATTAAATGGGATTCAAAACTTTAAACCCAAGTATAATTCTAATATGAATAAGCTAGTAGTTGAGAAGGTGGTAGCATTTGCTACAAATTTCCAAAGGAAGAATGAAAGGATTGTGTAACTTCTTTTAATACGGTAATAAATTCATGATAGGCTAAAGCCAATATAATGATTGTTTAATGATCTTAAATATAAGGTACTCATTTTTCAAGGTTAAATCTCTAATCTAAAAACTAATGATAGTAGATGAATTTTTAAGGTATACTTAGGCCTTATTCCTCCTCATAAGAAGTCTTATTTTGATGCATTTAAATCCTTTGCTAAAAGAAGTCAAACCAAAAGTATTTAAAAATCACAACCAATATGAGTGACCATGGTGTATGTTAAGTTTCAAATTTTTTTGTAATGAATATGACATTTCACATGACTTTTCAATACTTAAGACTCCATAACAAAATGATGTGGTAAAAAAAGGAAGAATAAAACTTTTCAGAAAATGGCAAGAACCATGTTAAATGAGTATAACTTGCTAAAATATTTTTGAGCAAAACTATTAATACTTCATGCTATGTCATGAATCAAGTTTTAGTTAGACTTATCTTCAAGAAAAGTTCTTATCCATTATAAAATAATAGAAAATCTAAGATTGCATACTTTAGAGTGTTTGGTTGTAAGTGTTTCACTCTAAAGGCTAAAGACAATCTTGGAAAGTAAATCAACTGAATAAATCTTCTTAGGATATTCTACAATTAGTAAAGGGCATAGTGTTCAATAAGAGAACTTTAATAATTGAAGAGTTAATTCATATGGTATTTGATGAGTTTATCTCAACTTCTTTAAGAAAAGAAGAAAATGTTGATGATCTTATAGGTCTCAAAGATGAGTTCACTATTAGAGACAATGTGCAAACATTAGAATTTAAGCCTCAGGATGCAAATCTAATAATGATAACTAATGGAATCAATCCTTAAAGGTGTAGGGGAAAAATTATAGAGCAAAGGAATAAGGATTAGGGCTAGTTGCTGAGGAAAGGTATAAGGCTTTGGGGAAATCTTAGATCAAGCCCAAACTATGCCCACAAACCAAAGCAAGCCCAAACAAAAAACCACCAAACAACCTTTAGATGGCTATACAACCAACATATTTGGTTGTACATCTAAGTCACTTAGCTACACAACCAAGTTCTTCACCTTAACAAAAAGAAGATTCTAAAATAGTTTACTATTGACTTTCATATAACTATACAATGTAACTTCAAATCTCTACAACCAACATTTTAGATATATAGACCATATGAAAACCTTAATTTTAGAATATTTCTTGATCCTATCTACTGAGAGTCATGTTATATATGCAACTTGAGCCATTCTTGCTCAAATGCACTTACTTTTTCCCTATAAATACTCCTTCATTTGAGAAAAAAAGGGGAAGGCTCTTTTGACCTAAGGTTAGTCTACCAAAATTATTGTACAATCCACCTAAACATAGAAAGCCTAGCATTTAATCCATTCACCTAAATATCCAAGGTAGAATCAAAGCTCCTGTGACTTGAGTTTATGCATTTCCTTTGCATTTTAGAGGATTGATCAAAATTCTAATGCCTCTAAGGGCAAGACAAGCTTAAAAATGCATCCAAGGCATCTATAGTCCTTTTTGTTCTTTCCCTTTCTTCTTATCTTTTTGTTTTACAAAGCCAGTCCCATACTCTATATAAACCAATTTGTGGTATGTGCAAATCATTAGTTGGTGTGTATCACCCACTTTGATTGAGGAGAAATCTGTTCTCTAACTTTTTCTTTATGCATTTCCTTTCTTCTTTAGGGTTTCTTGGGAGCCTCAATGGTAGAATAGGGATAGGTCTTAAGACCTATGATCCATATTCATTCAACAAATAGAGCTAAGATCAAGATAAAGGCTTTGTTTTCATGATTTTAATACCTCTACTCCTTCTTCATGTCTTTTCCTTTCCTTTACATTATATTATATTTTGATGTCACTTTGGATTTGATTAAGAGAAGGATTACAACTCCTAATGACCTTATGAGTGCATTACATCTTAATGTTTATTATGTTAGTCAATTATTTCACATCATCTAATCATCATCACAATGAAGGAGTGGCTAATTATTTTGTTTGTTCATTCCTTCTATTTTCCTTATAGTGATCATTTGATTGAACTAAGGGTGATAATGTTGGATTAGATTGGTCAAATCTAAGTCAAAACTCTCTTTTGATCTTGGCACAATAGATTGAAATGTTCTAACATCTTATCTAAGTGTTTTAGATGCAAAAATAAAGTTAGAATCTCATTGAAAGTTGAATGGAGAAAGAAATAAAATCACATCATAAATCGCGCTTGCTACTAGAAAATAACAATCATTATTTAAGGAAAAGTGAGACACAATTTGTCCAAAAGAATTCACAATTTAAGTTATAATGGGAATCACGACCATTACATTCAAATGGCCTTAAAAGGATTTCAAGCAAGTAACCAACTAGACCAAGACATGTGTGATATGATTTGTTGAAGGTCTAAAAATTGCTATAGTGACTTCATTGGTAGTAACTTGCCTAACTCAAAACCTCCAATGCTCCAATTTGATTCAAAGTGAGCAGTAAAGCTTAGATTAGTCAGTACGACTTTGATAGTGCCCGTGATAAAGGAATAGGGCTCGCAACGTTTAATCCTTTTTAGAGGGATCCAATTACCGTGTTTGGGAAGAGCAAATGTTGAAATGCCATGTATAACTAGCCATTAAACACAATTGAAGATCTCGACCATAAATGTGCAAAATCCAAAGCAAAACATGCATCGTGATCATGACTTATATGTCTCGCCATGACTTTTGTTTGATAAGCATTAAATGTAAACTTTTGCTGCCAACTTTGGAGATATAAAAATAGTTTTGTTTGTGATGGCTCTTTAGTAATAGGAACCTATAAATACTCTATAAAATAGCCTTAAATACATGAGAATAACATTCATTATGGCAAAACTCTTACAAATTTCTTTCTCAACTTCCTCTCTATTAATTATTTTTAAGTGAGTTGTTAAGGCTTGGTGTGAGCCATTAAACACCTTTAAGATTAGGTTTTAGAATGATTCATGTAAAAAGAACTCTTATATAGGTTAAGTGTGAGCCTTAGGAAAACACTTATGAAGTTGTGTGTGGCCTTGTAAAACACAAAGTGTAAAGTTTGGTGTGAGCTTGTAAAACACCATTTAGTGTTACTGAAATTCCCAGTTAGAGAATTAGGGAGTAGATATAGGCGTTGTTAACACTTGAACCACTATAAATCCTTGTGTCTCCTATTTTTCTACTTTTTTTTTAAAATAGCTTTCCTAACTTTGCCTCCAAAATTTAAAACTTACTACTAATTCAACCCCCTTCTTGGTTTATAGGGGCCAACAAGTGGTATAATATCCTAACTTCATTTCTAATCTTAATTGTGTGAAAGAAGATCATGGTATAAGAAAGAATCCACTCACACCTCAAACCTCTTTTTGATGGATCCGACTATACTAATTGGAAGTATAAAATGTAGATATACCTTGGTATTGATGTGGTGGATTTATGGGACATTATTGCTAAAGAATGTAAGCCACCCACTAGAGTAGTGGATTATAATAAAGAATTCCTCTCAAGAGAAGAATGGGTTAAGCTTATAGGAAGTTAAATAGGAATCACAATAAGACAATGACAATTCTATTGAGCTTTATGTCTAGAAAAGAGATTAAAAGAGTTCAACATTGTCAAATCGCTCATGCAATATGAAAGGCATTAAAAAAACTACCATGTAGGTACAACTCTTGTAAATCTAGTAGATTGGATATGTATGTTATTGAATGAGAGCTTTTTATAAGGAAGGATAAGGAATTAGTGACTAACATGACCAATAGACTTCTAACCATTATCAATAATATAAAGAAGTATAAAAGAGTTCTCACTAACTAGGAGGTAAACACTAAAATCCTCAGAATGCTTCATATGGAAAATTTGGGGGTAAGGGTTTGTAGCATTCAAGAGTACAACCAAGAGATTGGGAATGTGCCAATCGATGTTCTTATTGGCACACTTCCCACTCATGAGATGGTTTTCAAGTAGGATGAAGAAATTAAAAGATGAGTGCTCAAGGAGAAAAAGGTGAAAAAAAGACTCTTGCTCTCAAATCCCCAACCAATGTTAAATAGGTAGAAGAAAGCACTAGTGAAAGTGATAAGAGTGAGAATGAAGAAGAGGAACTTGCTCAAAGAGGTCTAAGGAACTCATAAATAGAAGAAAAGAAGGAAGGAACTCATAAAGAGAAGAAAAGAAAAAAGGAACCTCAAAAAGTCATCATTATTCAACTTGAAGGAAAAGAAGAATGGGGTGACTTGCTTTGAATGTGGGAAGCAAGGTTAAATAAAATTTGAATATCCCAAGTTAAAAAAGAAAAAGAATGGGATGAGGAGAAAAAGAAAAGCTTCAAAGCTACATGGAATGATGATTCAAGTAAAGAAGATGAAGAAGAAAAGGTTGCCAACTTTTGCTTTATGGCTTAAGAGGACAACTCACATAAGGTAAGTACTTCTTCTAATTTTTGTGATAATTATGATGCATTTGAGGATGAGGTTGATGAGCTTCTTGAAGCCATGCCGTTGAAAAGTGACAAATATAAATAAAAATAGAGAGTCTACAAGAAAAAAAATGTTCTAAACTTAAGGATAAATTTAAATATTTAAATGATGTTGTACATGACTTGAAAACTTTAAATGAAGAACTTAAGAAATTATTGGAAAATCATTCTAAAACTTCATCGTCTCTTGACTCTTTGAGAAAATAAAATGCTTTTTTAAAAGGTGAAGTCATTGAGTTAAGGAACTCCATTTCTAGATTTCATAAAGGAAAAGAAGCTTTGGATACATTTATTGTGTCTCAAAGACCACCCATTGTGAGACATGAACTTAGTTTTAATGGGGCTTCATCTTTCACATTCTCTCCTCTCATCTTTATTAGAGCCTTTATACCTCAAACTTTTAGTGTAAAGATTTTGGGAAGAAAAGTGCTTTGAGAACTAAGCCTTTTATGCCTAAAGGCAAAGGAAAATTCCCAAAGCTCTAGAGCTAAGCCTCAAAGAGAACATCATGCATACATGTCTTTTAAGAGGCATGCTAAAAAATACACATATAAAAACTTCTCTCTTACTCCTCATCACTCTCGCACATGTATGCATTCATATAACCAAAGTGTGAGAAGGCCTTCCACTCACATTAAGGTTGCTCATAGGAGGACTTATAAGTTTAATCTTCAATGCCATTATTGCATGAAGTATGAGCATATTAATAATGTCTTTTGCTACTTTAGGAAGGCATATCTCAAATTAGTAGACCCTTCCAAGCCTAACCCCTAAGGACCTATGTATGCTTAGGTACCTAAACAAAGGTGAAATGATTTTATTCTGTAGGAATGCTTGAAATCCATCAAAGAGGACAATGATTGGTATGTAGATAATGGATGCTCAAAGCACATGATCAAGAATAGGAAGTTATTCACGTCCATTAAGGAGAAGGATGGTGGTAATGTCACATTTAGAAACAATTAATTATTAGGTTAATCTTTAGTGTCATGGAGTAGCAAAAAATAAAACTCAATTGCTTTGTCAATTATAAAAGCTGAATATGTTGTAGCTAGTCTATGTTGTGCACAAATCCTTTAGATAAAACAATAACTACTTTATTATAAAGTAATTATTGATCATGTTACTATTAAATGTGATAACACTAGTGCGATCAATTTGATTAAGAACCTCATCCAACATTATAAGAGCAATTACATATATATTAGATATCATTTCTAAGAAATCATCTTAACAATGTTGATGTTGTTATGAAATTTATTGATACTAACCATCAATTGTTAGATATATTCACAAGCCTCTTTGTTGAAAGAATGTAATTCTTCAAAAGAAAGCTAGGTATGATTGATGGTAGAACTATGTAAGAGCTCAATGAAGTTCTTATCTTTTTACTATTTAGATGTTTGCTTTTTATTTGTGTTGTTTGAATGATTTTATATATGTTAATCATAGTTGAAATTTTTAGATTTGATAACTAAATGTTTTACTTATGAATCATCTTAATCAAAGTATTAAAATTCAATCAAGTTCTTGATTTTATCATTGGATTCAATTGATTATAGTTCATCAGTAAATTTCTATTGAAAATTTTCTTAAAAACTATTTGAAAAGATGTTGCTAACTAAGAAGTAGACTCAACGACCATTGGAAGATAGCCAATGATCGTTGGATGCATAATAAATTGCTATAGTGAGTTGAAATGAAATCTACAATCATTGTGGAATACCAATAATAATTGAAAGTATTTTTAATGTTATTTATGAAAGGACTATGGTCATTCAGGGACTAAAATGGAGTTAATCCAGATTAATGGCTAGGTTCAACATTATTGATGAATTCATAATGCCCGTTGACAAGCCTAATAGTTATATCTCACATGTTTGTTGCACTCTATTTTGGAACTTATTTTTAAATCTTATTTTAAACTCTTCAACTACATTTTTCTCCCTTGTCTCTTACGAAATCAATCCTAGAAATTCCTTAAGATCTGTCAACACTCACTTTATACTCAAACTTGAAATTCATGGTTCCTAAAATTCCATCAATTAAGCATTAAGAAGACTATTTAAAAGAACCTCAAATGGATTCAAACATAAGCTCAAAGGAGAACTTGGCCTTTCATTAGAAGGTAAGAGAAAAAAGATAGTATAACCATTATTTTCTCTTTCTACTCCAAGGAAACTAAGAGCTAGTATTAGAGGTAAAGGGAAAGTTAGGGTACACTTCAAATAAGAAATAAAGCATGCTCCAAATGAGACCTAACAAGCAGGTGCACCAAAGCTTCTTCTCAAAAATAATGAAGAAATAGAACTAGGGAAAAAGATTACTAAATGAAAAATATATGTTGGTATTGATTGGAAAGACTTAGAAAGGCATAAGCTAGTAAAAAAGGTTGAAGAATTAATGGGGGGGGATCAGTTAGAATTTCATTTCAATAATAAAACAACTAGCCTATTTTGAGTTAAACGTAGGGATTTTAGTTACCTTAAAGGTGCTAGATGATAACTATGGCAAGATAAAGACATCAGACTTTATAAATTTAGGCTATTTAAGAAACAATGTAATGCCTCAAGGACTTAGAGAATTGCTTGCATGTCACAACTGAAGGGTACTTATAATAGTTGCCCATCTTCAAGATTGAGCTTAATGAGTTTCAAAAATCCATTACTAATGCTAGCTCTAATTAAATAAAAATAATATCAAACCATCTAAAATCAAGAGTTATGCATTAAGGATTGCCCATCATTTCATAGTTGGAACATAAATGGTAGGGTTAGTCTAATGGAAACTGCATCACCCAAGACCACTTTTTCTGTAGTGCATGATCAATGAGAAAAAGGTTGACACCACTTGGATGTTCGTAGAAACATTAAAGCAGATAATAGACAAAACAAATTTATTTATGATGGCTTATTACATCACAAAAATTGTTAAGTTTTTCAATTTTATTGAATAAAGGAGGAGTTACAAGACAAGGACATTAATCTCTAGCTGCTACCCATAAATGAAACAATTTGTGGGAAAATGCTCTTAAGCATGGTAATTTTCAAGAGATAAGACAATGGCCTTATTGTCTTCATTGATGAAGCAAATGTTGTGGCTGAGGAGGAAGATGAGAACATATAAGATATGGAAAGAACAAATGTAGGGACAATAATAAAAATTAGGACTTCAAGTCAACTTCCTCCACAACCAAACCCTTTTTCTCCTTTTTTTACATTTGAAGAAAAGGTACTTCAATAGCTGACTCTACTAACTGCTACCATGGGAAGGACATAAACCAAACTTGACTTTTTTTAAACTAAGGTTAATAGCCTTAACACCTACGTCTTTAATGTAAACAAGACCTTGGATTTGGTATTTGAAGGTTTAAACCTTAATCATAGAATTGACTTTGATGAAGAGTAGCAAGAACAACAAAAACAATATAAGAACACTTCTAGCCCTTACTTCTCCTCTAACTCCTTTCCCACATCTAATCCTAATTCCATAACTATGGTTCCTTATTTCAAACTAGTGTAAAATTTTCTTTGAGCTAATCAAATAGACTACATATGCTACTTATAATATTTCTTTAATAAAATGTCTATCTTTTTATATGATTCTCTTTATGTTAATCTATTTATACGTCTTTGTCCATGTTTAAATGTTTATTATACTTTATTTGATAATGACAAAAGGGGGGAGATAAAAGGAAATGAAATATAGAAATACAAAAGGGGAGAAAAAAAAGAAATGAAATGGGATAAATGAAATATAAATAATGAGATACATTAATTGACATAAGGAGAGATGTATTGGATAATATATTAAGATGATAAAGGGTGAGAACCATTAATAAAAGGGGAAAGACATTGATACCTATCACACCCAATTGCGAGCATTAGGTTTTGAACTTTAGGGTGTAAGCCTAATGATGAAAAATACTGGAGTTATCCGCTAAAATGAAAGGAGAATTACAAAAGGAAGAAGAAAAAAAGGCTTTAAGATGCAATGGATCAAGCTTTAAACCAAGCCCAAGCCTACCAAGCCCAAAACCCAAGTCTACCAGCCATGGTTAAAATGGCTATAAACCATCTAATTGGCTGTACAAATAAGCCCTAAACCCCAGTCAGTATAACCTTTTGAAACCATGACCTTTATAAACTAAATCATTGTATAGCTAACCAGTAAGTTATACATCCAACCTCTTGGCTATACAAACCACTTAAAAACCCAATTCTAGAACTTTCATGGCCTTTGTCTATTATAGGTAGTGAATGAGGTGTAACCAGAACCATTCCATCTCTAGTGCACTGCCTCTCCCTTTATTAATTCCCAACCATTAGAGAAAGAGTAAAAGGTTTGAACAAACCTAAAGTTACTTTACCAAAATTATCCCTCACACACCCTAAATACACAGAAACTAACCTCTTAACCCATCACACTAAGATACCAAGTATCACCTAAGGTTTTTGAGACTTCATTTTGCATATTCATTATCATTTGAAGGATAATCCATCAACTCTAGTGCCTCTGAGGGTAAGGCATATCCAAAAAAGCATCTAAGATCTTGATTTTCTTCTCCTCTTCTTCCTTTTCTTTTCTTTTCTTTTTCAAAAAATCTTAGTCACAACAGTCTATGCAAACCTCTTTGTGGTCTGTACAGACCATCAGTTGGTTTGTACAATCCACTTTGATGGTGGAATAATATATTTTTCTTTTTCTTTCCTATTTGAATTCTCTTGGCATTTTAAGGTTTAAAAGGTTCTTTTGTAAGCTTCAACCACTAAATAAAGTTAAGTCTTAGGCCTATGACCCTTGTTCTATTTGTTGGAGCAAGGATCAAAAGAGAAAGTTTTGTACATTGACTTTTTAATGGTTTCAACACATCTTCTTATGTTATTTTCTTTTTATTTCTTTATGTATTTATGTTACTATTGTTATGAATATGATTGGGATTGGGATAGGGAATCCTTCAGTCCCAAGGAACACATGATCCTAGTGCACTTTTATGTTCCTTTTACTATTCTTGAAGATTTTGTCTTTGTTATTAGGAGAATTTAACTAGCTCATTAGCTTGACCACCCCTTTTTCTTTTTATGTTGTTGTTTCAAGCTTGTTTAAGGGAGAGAGTCTATCAATCTTTGACCCCTCTTTTTGGTTGTTCTCATAATCTAATAAAAACACATACACTTATGGTTTTGTTGTTGGTTTTTTCACCATCATATTATCCCAGCTCTCATAATAGCTATTGGTATTGAGGATGCTTTGAATCTTTGGGAGTGTTAATGGATGAGGATTTAATGATCCTAGAAATCCAAGTTAGTAACTTTGATCCTTGTCTAAGGCCTCTCCTTTGTCCTCTACATGCACTTTATAAGTTCCATGCATTATGTCTCCATGTTGATCACACTTTTCTTTATTTGTGCTTCATATATAATTTGCCATATTATCTTGTTATTGATGTGGGATGATGAACTTAAAAATATGCATAGGTTCCTTAACTTAGAGATATGGTGAGACCTTTTATTTGAGTGCATTCCATTTTGTTTGTTTGTTTGTTTTATTACTTTATTCATATGATATCACTAACTTGTGTGTTTTTGGTGTGTAAGTGGTTATTTAAGCATGTGCTAGGTTTGGCCATACATGATGATCTTGATGATCATGATTATGGTTATTGATATGGATGACCTCCTAATTGAAAAATGGAATGATCTCCTTCCCCTTTGAGGTTAGTTATAATAATGCTTTGATATGGTTAATTGGATTATGTTAGGAACATGCTTAGGGGCATTAATCGAACAAATTAATAACAAGTAAAAATGGTATAAAGTGAACCAAAGATGCTTGAAGGTTGAATCCCTAAATCCATGAAGTTTGAGGGTGCCTAGCATATTTTCCAAGTTATACCCAATTTTCAAACCCAATCTCTAAAGATGAATTAAGCCTTTTAAATGACTTAGATATGTTTTCATTGCCTAGATTCTTGTCTCGACCAAATTTGATTGTTTACTCCATATTTTTTTAAGGGATAGTACCAATGTGTCATCTTGCCTTTGGTCCTTCAATGACCATCAAAATTAGAGCAATGCTTCAACTTACATGAGACTTAAAAGATCCCTTGTTAATCTAAATGCGTGCCATTTTTTTAGGGTTATACCAACAAATGATCATCATCCTCTCGATCCCCCATTGATCAATAAAAGGATAGAGCTGTAAGCAAGATTCGACTTGTTCGAGCACAACCCTGATCCATGCTTTTAAGTGCTCAGACCTAGCAAGTATAATTAGGAAGACTATACATTACAAAAGAAATAATGAGTTAAGTCAATTAAGGTTAGCTAATTAGGAATTTTCTTTAAAAATATAAAACTTGATAATACCTGATCATTTATACTTTATCTATGAGTTTTTGTCATCATAAAAAAAAAAGGAGAAAATATTAAACTTTCTAGGTTCTGGATTTTGGTTTTGATGATTGCATACAAGATTGGATCTAACATTATGCAAGTTCTTTAAATTTGATCTTGTAGATCTCTTAACTCATCATTTCACAAAAAGGTTAAAAGTGTTCCTAACTCAAGGTTGATATAGAAATTGAATGGTCAAATGTTGGAAGTTTAAACACTATCAACTATGGTGGTATTAGCCCTAATGATGGTTAAAATGTCAGTAATGATGGTTGAAAGTTAGCAACGACCATTGAAGCTCTTCAATGACTAGTGGTAAAACATTTATGAAAATAAGAAAAAAGCTAGTAAAACTCTTCAAAAGTGCCAGTGATGATGGACATGAGAACCAATAGGCATTGATAATAGCAAACAAATATTAGAGTTTCATAACAACTGTGTGAAAAGTCTTACAAAAATAGCTAAACTTTTTGTAATAACTAATAGGGCGTGGGCCACCTGAATAATTACCATTGATCATATTGCAATATGGTATTGAGATTGCCAATGATAGTGAAAAGAAACTCAATAGAAGTAGCTAAAATTTATGGATAGCCTAATAATAGTGGAAGATGTCACCAATAGGCATTGAACAAATCCAACAATCTAAGCTATAATCCAAAGATCATTAGAAGTGATTATTATGAGGAAAGAGAAAACTAATTACAAGGAAACTATTCTATAACTAATACTAATGAGCTTTAGAGTGTCACAATGATCATGGATAAGGAAGTCAGTCTGCATTCAATGATTATGGAAGTTACAACAATAAGCATTGATCTAGCTTAATCATTATTGATTTCTATCAATGAGTGTTAGCCGTAATAGTTATATTAATAATCTAATAATAGTTTAATGGTTATTTTCTACTTTTCCTTATATAAAAGCAATAAAAAATATGAAAATTCAACAAGAAAAGAGTTCTAAGTGATAATGTTATACTTTTTTTTAATGATTTGCAAACTAAAAGAAGCAATCTAAAGCTTCAATAATTTAGCCTTTGAATTAAACTTGCTCAAGTGCTTACGTCAGTTAACTTCAAAGATAAGATGTTCTAAGCTTTCAAAAGGCATTATAACAACTCTACTCTCTTAAGAATATTATGAAGTGTAAGTTCATTATTGAGTTGTAAGTGCTTGAATATAAGAATATTTTTTCTATAATTCTTATAAACTTGTGTGAGGATAGTCATTAGTTCACTGTTGGACTAGGATATTTAATCCTAAGTTTAGAACCTCTTTTGATTTTGACAAAGGAGATTGATCATTACTAATATTTTTATTAAGTTTTGATTTTGCAGAAATATAAGTCTCTCAGTCAAGGTCCAATTGTCACAGTA
>CATIWR010272205.1:0-17767 GCA_949677035.1 Omphalea diandra
AATAGAGAGTTATTTAATTTATATATATATATATATATATATATATATATATATATATATATATATATATATATATATATATATATATATATATTCAGGCACATGTACAAAACTCTTTTTATTTTAAATTTTATTTTTTAAAAATAGATTCAAAATATCTAAAATCGATTCATTAATCCTAAATATCCAATCAAACCAAGCTGAAAATAGATTCATTAATCCTAAATATCCAATCAAACCAAGCTGAAAATCAATTTAATTTGAGACAAATATTATTTTAGTTGGGACTAATCCTTCATTTTTCAAATATTTGATTTTTGATCTAATTTTAAATAATAAATCTAGAATATCAACCCTATTCAACATAATAAATTTATAAAAAAATATTTTTTTTACGTCTCGAATTATTTGGGATTCAATTTTGCAGCTTTTGTAAGTTGTGATTTATTTGTACAATGACGTATACAACTACTGTGAGGAAAAAGACAGACTCTCTCTCTCTCTCTCTCCCTCTTTACAAAATTAATAATAAAATGCTTTCCGCCCAGTTGATGGCAGTCATCAGCCCTAGCCGTCACCGTCATTTCTTACCGGCGATCAGGTTTATTCTTCTTCAAATCAGACTATTAATTGTTATCATAACTTTAACATATAATTAATTATTGAGGGATAAAAATATTCCATTGTTTATGATTTCTCTAATTAATCCGATTGAAGGGTGTGATGATGGATTCCCAGCTTCTGTGCTTTAACCGGACCAATGCCTTAATTAAACCGTACTAACCTCTTCGATTTCGATTGTTTGGTGGTCCACTGCACAGATATTGACGTTCTTATCATCATTTTCGTGGAGGTATAGCTCTTTCTTTGACATTTGGTGATGGAGTTTGTTCATTTTATTTTGGGATGCATAAAGGTAAAAAGTTTGATATGGGTTTTGGCGGGAAAAAAATTATACGCCTGAGCAGCTTTGTATGATTTTCGTTATATATGTTGTGGGTTATAGATATGAACATGATAAGTAATAGTAATAGTTGTGTTTAGGATGGTTTATTTTGAATTGATTTAGGACAAAATGTTTTGCTATTAGCATGCCAATGTTGTTGATTTTTGATAATGTGATGTCTTGGCAGGCTTTACTTCGGACAGAATCAGGGGTGCGTTGAAGTCTTTTCAGTTATCAGAACTTACTCATACTGAGGTTGAGAGCCTGAAAGCTCGTCCTCGGATTGATTTTTCTTCAATTTTTAACATTGTAAGCATTTGTTTTTATCTCATCAAAGGAGATTCACTTTTCTGGAGGAAATCCCATTTTCTTTTCCATTCTTAAAGTCACAAATGTTTGATAGATGATATTCATTACCAATTTCAGGTGAACCCCATTGTTGATGATGTGCGCAGCAGAGGCGATGCTGCTGTTAAAGAGTTGGTTCTTCTAATTATTATATTCTTCTATCATTGTTGCTATAAACATATTTTCCTCTCCATTTTCAGCTTGTTGTGTCTCCCAACTGCTCTGTGCACTGAGAACTCTATACTTTCATCAACATGTCTCCTAGTAATGAGATCAGAACCATGATTGCTTATATGTTTCTTTTGTAGTTATACTGCAAGATTTGACAAAGTCAACTTGGAAAAGCTTGTCGAGGATGTATCTGGGCTTCCTGACCCAGAGGTAACTTTCTTAAACATATTTTTCAGAACAAGTAATTTCTTGAATTTCTAGTTTATGTGGTAAGTCATTTATATAATATCCTTGGACCCAAATGAAATATTAATCTGTTGTGATCCTCTGGTTCTTTTTTTCTATTACAGCTTGATGCAACTGTTAAGGAAGCATTTGATGTAGCATATGATAACATATATGCATTTCATATTGCTCAAAAAGCAGCTGAAAAAGTATTGGGGACATGAAAGTAAGTTAATTCTAGTTTTCGGTTTATTTTCATTTTTACAGATATGAAGCTTATTGCGCTACAAAATGTTTCGGGGTGTTAGATGCAAACGGGTAGCAAGGGGCATTTCCTATGTAGGGCTCTATGTTCCAGGAGGGACTGCAGTTTTACCTTCAACGGCTTTGATGCTTTCAGTTGTGAGTTGATTGGATTTGATATATACTCTTTTGGTGGTTCAAGGTCCTATAGATATTGATAGTTTTGAAGCTCTAGGTGAGAAATTTTTACTTATTCTGTAAGCCTGCACAAATTGCTGGGTGTAAAACTGTTGTTGTTGCATCTCCTCCAAGTCAAGATGGTAGCATATGCAAGGTACTTTTCTACATTTAAAATGTTCTATAAAGAGTGTGCATATTGAGAGTATTTTTCCCTGAATATTAGCTTAGCAGTTCCAGATGGGGCAAGGGGGGCTTAGAGATAAAAGTAAGGCAATTTACCCTCAGAGATTTGGTTTTTTCCTCTATAGGAGGTTCTTTACTGTGCCAAGAAGGCTGGTGTTATTCATATCCTTAAAGCTGGTGGAGCTCAGGTTTCAGAACATTAAATTTATGATCTTATGTGGTGATTTAGACTTTTTGGTGTCTGTAGAACTCATGTTACCATGAATTTTTAATTTTCAGGCTATATCAGCCATGGCTTGGGGGACAGAATCCTGCCCTAAGGTAATAATTTTCATCAACTTATTTCTTGAGTTTCAATTATTAATATCTGAAGCTGATAATAAACATTTTATCAATTGTGTTGATCCTTCTTGATGTGTCTGCTTGTTTATTTTGTTTATAGTTTGTTAACCCAAAGCCAAATATTGCTTTGTATTGAAATTAATAAATGAAAAAAACTCTCCCTCTAATGTTTCATTTGTGTGATTTGTTTGTGAATAAATTATAAATTTCAGATTCCAACAGAAAACTTTAGGACCCATCTGTAAGAATGACTAGATAAAATTAACTAGATAACCTATGTTAGTCAAATTTGATCTACTGATTAAAAAATACAAGTATTTTTGTTGTTCTCTCTCAAAATTTTACTCAATTATATTATTTACTTGTAAGATACAATATTTTCTGGTTCTAATTGATAATTTTCTGAAAATCTGCCCAAAAAAAAGTGTGTACAGAGAGCCTACAGTATTTAAGATTTCAAGTTTGATCTATTAGTTCTTAATTTGTTCTTTGTTGGGATGGTGAAACTCTAAAAAGAAGGTGAAATCCTCATACTGATGGTGAGAGTTCATCAATAATTTGCTTATGGAAAGTAAACCTTAATAAAATTTGGATTAAAGAAATTTAAAATTCTTAAGAAAATCTTTAATCACTTACAGAATCTATTGTCAAATGTTAACCTTAATTAAAAGGATTGATTTATTGTAATTTGCAGGTCGAGAAGATTTTTGGACCAGAAAATCAGTATGTCGCAGCTGCCAAAATGATTCTCCAAGTATGTATATTTTCTCACTGGTAAAATTACTTTACATTGGTTGCATGCATGCTGCCAAAAGGATATAAACATACTGATGTAAAGAGTACTGGGGAGAGATTAACAACATGCCTAGGCTTCAACATTTTTGGCCTGAAGTGGTGTGCTATTTTCAAGAACTAAACATGCATCTGTATCCAAGTGTATGGAAATGGTTTACAAACATGTGAAGTCCCTTCATATTATGAAAATGCTTACCTCAAGTATGTGTGGCTGGAACTTATTATCGATTGACTCAGTTACCTTTTGCTTTTATTTCCTCAACAGAACAGTGAAGCAATGATCTCAATTGACATGCCCGCTGGACCTTCTGAAGTTTTAGTTATTGCTGACAGACATGCCAGTCCTGTTCATATAGCTGCAGATTTATTATCCCAGGTGCGTAACCTTTTCTTTCTACTAGTATCATATTGTTCCTTAAAAAAAAAAGTCCATTTCTAGTGAACTACATGCAGAGCCCTTGCTTCCTGTTCTGTGCCTCTGATTCCTTATTTCTGAATTATGATTAAATCATGCATTAAGATTGACTTGTTCACACTAAAGCCAATAATAACAGTCTCCATTTATATTTTTGAGAAGGAAAAAATGTGATTATTTGTAGTAGCTTTTTTTTTTTCTTTTTCTAAACCCAGATCAGATGCAATATTTGCACTATAGCCTGTATATACTTCACTTCTTAGATGTGAACATGTGCAATAATTAGTTTAGGAATTGCATGATGCTAGAAATCTTATCGTCACCAAATTGAAAGGCTTGATGCATTTGTTTCATCAGTTCGCTCAACTTAATACGCTAGCATTTTGTCATATGTTGTCAAATATATTGGCTTCTTACTCCCATTGATATGATCAAATCAAAAGCTTGCCTCTAAGACCACTTTGCTAGCCATTTCTGCAACACGTGAATTAAACTGCATGGGTATTGCTCATTGCTCACATGATTATTCATGGTTCTATGCCACCCTGATGTTTTTGTCATTTGTAATTTTCAGGCTGAACATGGCCCTGATAGCCAGGTGGTTCTTGTTATTGTTGGGGATGATGTAAATATGAAAGCTATTGAAGAGGAAATCAGCAAGCAATGTCAAAGCCTACCAAGAGGATAATAAGCTTCAAAAGCACTGAACCATAGTTTCACTGTCTTTGCTCGTGATATGGTTGAGGGCTAGTCGTCTAATCCTACCTGAGCATTCATAACTTAAAGCATATTTATAGTTTCTTTGTCTACACTATGGCAATCCACAATATAACTATGCCTGGGTTAGCTGAAGTTGGCAGGTTATGCCAGCTAAGTCAAACATAAAAATTGTCATCCAGAAGCCCATATTTGTTGCCTTCTTTATTACATATATGAAAATTTAGTCCATTTGGTGATTGTCACCTCACGATGGTGTACCTGTGAATTCTGCTGGCATCTCCTTTTCAAACTTATATGCGCCTGAGCATCTAATTGTTAATGTAAAAGAGAAGAAGTGGGAGAGTTTTATTGAGAATGCAGGTTAGTCCTACAATTCTGTTTTACATGCTGGATTCTATTGCTTTCTTTTACTTTTATTTCCTCGCTCTTATTATCATGTTTAGTCCTCTTATGGCTTTTAATTTTTTCCTCAGCGATGGTCCTTTTTCATTCGCTTATTGCTATTGCTACAAAATCATTGCTTTCACCTAACATTTATTTCCTTCTCAATTTAAAAGTTACTCTGGTAAATATTTTATTGTCATCCTATTCAAGTAACATGGCTTTTAACATCTCATGTAAATTTCTTCATTTTCGCTTGATATTATTATGTTCTGTACATTTTGGATTCACACAAGGCACCTTTTCAATGAGCATTAGATATGAACTGCTTGACATCTATCGCCATCACTGCTCAGTTTCATTTCTGCTAATTTCAACTGTAGTTGTGCTCGTTGTTCAGTTTCTGCCGATTCTTAAAATCAATACCTTCTTGAACTCATCTGTAAGTTCATATTACCACTGCAGGTTCTGTATTCTTGGGCCAGTGGACGCCAGAGAGTATTGGAGATTATGCAAGTGGGACAAACCACGTCCTACAAACATATGGATGTGCAAAGATGTATGGGGGAGTGTCCTTGGATTCTTTCCTTAAATACATCACTGTACAATCTTTGACCGAGGAAGGTCTGAGAAAGCTTGGTCCATATGCAGCAACAATGGCTGAAGTTGAAGGGCTGGAAGCCCACAAGAGAGCTGTAAAGACTTCAAGATATTGAAGCCAGACAAGTTCAAAATGTGAAATAATATATTGAGCCTGCTCCAAATTGTAGTATTCAAAATGTATCTTCGGGAATAGCATTACTGCCTAAATAGCTAGTTCCAGAATAGAGCAATTTTTGTAACATGGTTTAGAGCTTTAATACAATGACCTATTCCATCGTCTATCCATAGACTGGAAGTTTTGTGCATTCCCTGAATTTGATCCATGGAAGGAATTTTGCAGGTGTATTTGGGAAGTTGGCATTTCATTTCTTTTCAACCAGGTATCAGAGGCAAATGCAGAATTTAGCTGCAGTCATGAAAGCGTGCAGAGGATAGCCACAAAGGACAAACCGTTTCATTGTTATGCCATAAAATAAGAAAGGATAAAGGTACATGAGCATCATGCATCTACTTGGATAATTTGCTGTGAGCTACAGATAAATAGAAAAATAAATTAGAAAAGGAGTTTGAATTTGTTGGGACATACTGTCCAGAGCATGAACTTCTCAGGGAAAAACCACAACTATGCATGAGATATGATCCATGCTTCCCCGGGCTAATGCCTCAGATCAACTTCTCTGATGCTTCTTGGGCATCTTCCAAGTCTCTAATGCAGTCATAAGTCTCCTGGTTTGGCATCACCTGCTTATAAACAATTGCAGCTAGAGGTTCAGGCCACTTTCTGCCATTATGCACAGTCCTATCTTTCGTCCTAAGCATGCTAACTTGTATGTGTTTGATTCTGGACGTGCTAGAAATGCATGTGTTGAACTGAAGCAAACAGGAGCTCATCAAAGTAAAATCTTTACAATCTCTGTACCTTCCATAGACCATCACTTGCCAACATAAGGAACTCAGTGGCATCGTTACTGCCGATGATCTCAGTTCTCAAATCTGGTTCAGAAGTGATATGTTCCTTTAGCCTTCCATCTCCAAATGCCTTTGTCATTGTTAATTGCCCATCCACACGAGGAACATTCCCTGAATTGGTTGATCACACGACAATTTAACGTCAAATGTTGGAATTAGGAGCTTATACTTTATACAAGACTATACCTGGTTTTTCAGACACAAATCCTCCTCTGCTCTCAACAAGTTCTTTCTCCTTCCGGGGCTCATGGTCTACCGACAACTGCCTTGCCACGCCATTCGTACACAAGACTGCCCGGGAGTCGCCAACATTGGCCACAATCATCTTTCTCTCATCAATTAGAATTGCGGTAACTGCTGTCGAGCCTCCTCTAGACTCATCTATTCCATACAAAATCTCATTATCTGTAATCTGATATGCTTTTCTTATCGCATAATTTGGGTTCTTCCAGAAATCACCCTGAACATGGAATAATAAAGATTTGAGAATCTGTAGTAACAAATATTGTTGCGTACCAATTTCCAAGGAACCATTGGCAGTTTCTCAAGCGAAGCAGACTAGATCTATTTGAAAAGAAATTCAAAACCATCCAAATTCACACTAACAGTTAATTTTTAAATCAAATTCGATCCCACTCTAATCTAATATGCAAATTAACTCAGAAATCTGATTTAATCTGAATTTATTTAAATTATTAATTTTTATTTATAAAATTAAATAATAATAATTTTTTATTTTAAAAAAGTCAAAACATGAATTATTTGATTCAAAATTCAAAAATTTATCTAAATTTCTCTACACACATTAATATAGAATGGAAAAAAAAAAATTCTAAAATTAATCCGATAAAAAAAAAAAAATCTAAGTAGCACTCAGCGTATCTGTCTCCGCTACATACATAGAAATATTGCGCGAGTTAATTCGAGGTTAATGCATCGAGTCAAATGCGCCATATGCCTCACGCTTATAAATTCCAGGAAAAATTTTTTTCAAAAAATCATACCTCACTGAGTATTTTATCAAATAGATGTGATTGTAAAGATATGGCAACATGACGACCAGAGTGACCATCGAAAATAGCATGAAGCCCTAAGTTATGGCCATTGATTGTCCTATTTTCCGCCACTACAGAGTCTTCCATACCATGTTCCATCTTTCCTCTAACCATATGGTACCCATAGCTGCTACTTTGGCTTGAATTGTTCTTCCTTTTCTTCATTTTCATCTTCAGTGGAAGTGTCATCGTCTTTACTACCCTTGTAGAATTATGCACCATATTTGTTAGAATCATTATCCACTTCGTGAAGAATAACGTTAGAAGGCAGAGCTGCATACCAAGACTTCTAGATGGTCTTTCACTGGAACTAACCTCTTCTTCTAATGAAATCAAATAAGATTATTGAGAATGCAATCTCAAATTCATGGTATGTCTTTGATAATTTCATAATAACTAACTTTGAACGTACGAAGGGTAATCACAGAACACTTGGGTTACATGTTATGAAATAGTCAGACAACATACCTTTCGCACATAGGAATTCACTTTGCTATTTGTTAACATTGGTCTCCCTCTCTAGCAAAAAAAAAAAAAAAATCCCCCATTTTAATATTTATATTTTAAAATTAACATTAGAAGAAGAATTCAAAATAAACCAGAATTTGCTTCTTTGCATGTAGTAATTATCGGATTCAAATTAAGAAATAACAAATTCGCAATTACCCATTAATACCAATTAGTAGGAAGCTCTACCTTATATATATATATATATATATATAGACAGCTAGTGAAGAAAAGATTAGGAAACAGATGTCCGCCGTGGCTTTAGGGCCGACATCGCCAATGGCAGCAGTGAACTGAGGCGTAAGGACACGTGTATCATGCCATATGCTTATTCACACCGCTCTTCTCGGATTCGCCTAGTGGCAGCCCTACCTTACACCATTTTTGTTGTTTTTATAATATTGATTTACAAAATCAATCCGTTAAATTGCATATTGCACAATTTGTAATATACTTGTTGGGTCTTAAAAACAATTGTCACCATTTATTTTTTATATTATTTTTAAAAAATATTTAATATTTTATCAATCCATTATTTGTAAGATATTTTCACATTTATATTTTTAATTATATTTAATAAAAAATAAATATATTTTTCAATAAAGATAATTAAAAATACTTATAAATATTTTTTTATTTAATAAAAGTTTTCAATAAAAGTATATGTATTTGGAGACATTCTAAAAAGGAATAATGAGCAATCTTTTTAAGAAGGAGAAAACATCAAATTTATAAAATTATTACCTAAATGTTTTTTATTTTATTTTTTTATATTATACTAAATATATAAATTTAAAAATAAATAATTTTAATTTTATCTTAAAATTTTAACTTAATATAAATAAATAATTTTAAGTTTTTTCAATTAATTATTTTATAATTTATTAATTAAATAATATGATATGATAATAATATATAGTATTTAATTATTTATTTATTAAAATATTAAATAATTAAATAAATATTTATTTAAAAAATATAATTATATATATTGGTGATTCCCTCTTCCCTGGATCCTTAAGAATGTTTATAGTTATTGTTAATGACTTATGAAGCGCGCAAATTTTTATTAAATTATATTTATTTATTTGAAAACATTTATGTGTTTTTTAATTTTTATATTTTCTCTCATTTTTTATTATAAATTTTTTAAAAAATATTATTTTTATATTTTTTTATTTCTGTATTTTCATTTCCGAGCTACATAACTAATGATTATATATTAGTAGTGAATCATTCACTAAGGGCAACGACAAGATACTGCAAACTGGAAAAGAGCTCTTGAATTTACATTTTGACTAGGTTCATTCAAATGGACGATAATTATATTTGTTGTGTATGACAACAAATAAAACAACAAAGATCACAAAAATATTATATTAAATGATATAACACACACTAATTAAATAATTTCACTTAATTCAAAAAAACTAATCATCAGACTTATCTAACCTTTAATGGATTAAGCTTCCAAAACAATGAAAACGAAATGTCCATTTCTTGCTTAGCTAGAACTTGGTTTGCAGGTAATCAACAACTTTGGCAACCAATTGGAAAGCCTTTGAAAGAATGTCACCAGGTATGGCAAGCGTAGACCCAAACACAGCATTAGCAATGGTAACAACCCCAGGATTTTGGCTGCTCAAAGCTGCAAGATCAACGGCGTAACCAGTCCCTACATTTCTCTGGAAGTGAACGACATTAACTGGGAAAACAAACACATCACCATTTTGTGAAACCTTGATGATGAGAAGGCTTTCAGGGTTGGCACTGACGAATCCAACTTCAAGACATCCTTCAACAATAGTCAAGATCTCGGAGGCACGAGGGTTTGTGTAGACATTGGTTCAGAGCTTGATTGAGTTCAGAGCTGTGGAGCAAATGTTGACATTGGTTCCTATTTATATATATAGGAGATGCCGTCCCATATTTCTTAAACCGCGTTACGACTCAGTTGGCAGTGCTAGCTGCACCTTGCTTACGTTAAGAATATTGTAAATAGATAGAAATGCATATCATGCTGTGCCGGCTCTAATTTGAATGATTATAAGCTTCATTATGTTTAACATTGTGTTGTGTCAAAAATGAAGTAAATTAAGCTAAAGTCCAAAATGAACTTTGTCCTACATTATGAATAAGTGATATCCTTTGACAAGTATCGTACTAACTTTCCTTTTTTCTGTCAGTGTCAAAACAAAAGTTTTGACAGATGCCCACCAAGAGTTCCAAAAGATGGATACCCGTTCGGGCACAGGTCTTGAATTCGATCCTGAGAGCTGTATTTTACTTGGACTTAAACAATGTACATTGAAGCTTTTCGATATGTTCATTTTGAAACGAGGGACTCTATCAGTGGGTTGCTGAATTAATCTCTTCAGATTTTAACCATTTGAGTAGGTTGAAGGTTTATATGGTGAAATTCCTCATTATCAAAAAAAAAAAAAAGTTTGACAAACCTTATTCACCATGTGGAATTATTCTTTTTTTTTTTTTTTTTTTTTTTTTTATGTTTTGCTCTTCCAGTTTATATATAGGTGAGCTACTAATAGTCTGCATATTAGATATTTTTTTCTCTGCATTTGATTAATGGCTTTTTTATTTTTTTACTAAAATTACTTAATTTTTTATTTTTTGTCCTGCCAATATTTTTGGCACATTGAAAATATTAATAAGGCCTAGATAGTTTATCTAATCTTAATTTTACTCTTTTCAAAAAAAAAAAAAAAAAAAAATCAAAGGGTTGCAAGTTGCAATTAGTTTGAGTTGCTTCAAGAGTTTAGGGATGATAAGTATTGAGTAGTCATGAAAATTACCTATCTGAATCCAAACAATTATTGGATGACCCCAATCCGTCTCAAATCCCTCATCTTTTATTATCAATATCCGCCCAAATCTATTTAAAACTATCCAAAACCATCTTAAATTTATTTTTTTTTTTGTATTTTCATTAAGAATGTGCGCAAAAATATGTATAAATATAAAATAACTATCTTTATAAATTCAATGGCATTATAAGTATTCTATCTTTAATAATTTCATATTTTTATGATATAAAACTTTATTTTTTTATAAGAAATCTCTTTTGACGGAATTTGACTACCATTTTAAGATAAAGTTTAATCATTGACTAGTAAATCTCAAAAAGACTAGTGTAATAGTCCACATTAGGACCTCTCACTTTAATACGAGCTTATAAAAAGTTGTCACTATTTATACTCAATCCATTGTAAGAGAGTGAAGAACTAGAATTCTTATGTGCTTGAGCTTTACATCTTAACTAATTGTAATGGTTTTTTATGATAAAAAATTTACAATAGAGATTGTAAATATAATATGTCATTCTTAATTAGTATCTAACTCTAAAAGACAGTATGTATGATATGATTCCTATTATTTCTGTCTCTATTTAAGGAGAAAATCAAGGCAAAAAATAAGAAAAAAAAATCAAGGATCAAAGCTGTTAAGATTTTCCTAAATAATTATAGCTTAGTTATAGAAATGATATTTCATCATGGTTTACTTCCCTTCTGATTTTTATTACTGGTAAAAATTTGGTGTATATTCTGTAATAAACAAGAATTAAGGTTCACATTTTTCATCTATTCCTATTTGTCAATCTCTTTTTGGTATTAGAGCAAAAATGTCCTCCTTTGAAGAACCTAAACTATCCATACAATCATTTCATCAGTGTTCTAGTTTGATTTCCATCAAACTATCTACCATAAATTTTTTAGTTTGAAAATCCCAAATACTTCCCTTGATTCATAGCCTAGGAGTTCAACACCATATCAATGATCCTCCAAAACCAGCATATGAAATCAAGGATTTTGCTAGAAAGAATATGAAAAATCCAAATCTTGATGAATGGATTATCAATGAAGGACCACCTTCCCTTTTTTAGGCTTAAGGACAACTTTTACAACTACTCTCTTTCAACAAGGAAGAGTCAACCCAACCCTTAGAATTTTACTAAGGTACAATACCAACCTTTTAACCACCAATAAGGATAGATCCAAACAATGTCAATGCCTCTCAATTAGGCAACAAATATACTTGTAATGCTTAAGAAAACCTACTCTCAAAGAGTTACAAAGTAATCCTCACACTACCCAAATCAAAGCAACACCAAAAGGTTTGCACAAAGAATGTGCTAGATGTTCTCTAGTTGTTTACAATTGTTCTCCAAAGTTTTCTAACCTTTTTTTGGTCTTTAGAAATGTTCCTTATATAATCAAATGCCAAACTAGTCATGGAATAATTGATATTCAGTTTAACAACTTTTCGGCAAAACTAGTCGTTATAAGTGACAATGCCCATTAATTCTGAGCGATGCTTGTTGATCTTGTAACGGATAGTTCCAATGCCCATTTTCATCCTTCCATGGTCGTTGTGGCTTTAATCATATGTTCCATTAGTCATTGGTTTTTTTGTCGAACCTGTTGGAATTATTTTTCAATGCTCGTTGTACTTTCGCCATGATCGTTGAATGGTTCAAAACACTTTTGATATCTGCAGTACTTGTTCAATGCCCATTACAAATTTCTCAATGCCCGTTGAAAATTGTTCAATGTTTGTTGTGAATTTCATAATGCCTGTTAGAAATTGTTCAATGCTCATAGTAAATTTCATAATGCTCATTGAAAATTTTTCAATGCCAGTTGAGAATTTCACAATGCCCATTGGATATTCCAGAACGCTTTAGGCATCTGCAACACTTAATCAATACCCATTGTGAATTTCTCAATGCTCATTGAATTTTTAATGCTCATTGGAAATTATTCAATGCTCGTTGCAAATTGTCTAATGCCCATTGAAAATTGTTAAATGCCCAATGCATTCATTCTCCCTATTTATTGTTTGCTGGGTCTATTCATAAGATATAGAAACACTCAAGTACAAATATTAGACCTTCTCAAGATTTTGTTATTATTTAACACACATTATTCAAAGTAGAGGAGTGGGATCAATGCCTTGGGGTCACATGTTCTCCAAACATTTTCCCTATTGACACAACATTCTCCCCCCTTTTTGAATGATGACAAAGCCAATATCTTTTGTTGTCCCTAGGCACCAAGAAGGGGGGTTGAATTGGTGAATAAAAATTTCAAAAACAAGGATAAAGGGGAGAAGAAAGAGCAGAAGAGAGACAACCAATTTATAGTGGTTCGGGTATAATTGACCCTATGTCCACTCCCTAATTAATCAATTGGGTATTTCACTATCTCAATGGTGTTTTCAAGCTCACACCCAACTTATACAACTTGTGTTTTGATGGCTAACACAAAACCTTACAATAATGTGTTTTTAGACTAACACAAAATCTCACTCAAGTGTTTCACTAGGCTCACACTTAAACCTTTCTTGAAGTGTTTTTACAGGCTAGCACAAAACCTCATAACTCGGTGTTTAATGCTCACACCTAACAATTATAATTTCATAAAGAAAATGAAGAAAATGAGTAGCAAAGATGAAGAACTTTAATCACTTGTAATAAATTCCTTAGCAACCTTATTTATGGCTGTTTGATGGTGTATTTATAGCTAAACTTCACCAAAGAGACGTTGCAGATCATAGCTCATCAAATCTTTGAGACATGCTTGATAGATTTTGCATTAAATGCCTATCAGGATGAAATCGCGGTCGCTACTGCATTTCGCGGTCGCGAAATCCAAATTCATCAAGGGAAACCCCATTTGTGTCTAACGGCTAGTCCATGTGGCAGCTTCTTATTAGTTCACCAGGAAAATATGGCATTTATCTTTTACCTACTTTTAGAAGTCGCGATCGCGAGTTTTCTTACACAGGCCGCGATAAAGGACGTGAATCCATCTGCCAAAGTGGTCATCTTTCTTCCACAGGATTCGCGGTCGCTACCAACAAGGTGCCTCCATGAAATTTGACTTCCAACAGTCTTCTAAGACACTTGTCAAGCTGTGGTTGTGGACTTGCTTCCCTCTTGAGTTACTTTGAAATTTGCGGTCGAGACTAAGGCATGACTTTCACCGTGAATTTATCTGTCACATTTTGGCTTCTTCTTTTCCAAAGGTCGCGATCGATAATGGCTTCGTGATTTTGCCTGCTTGAATTTCAGCATGTCTTAACATGAGTCGCGGTCGCGAATCCTAGATTGTGATCGCGATTTACATGTCACTTTGGAGTTTATCAACTCCTTTCATTTCTTCTTGAGAGATTTATTTATTTCTGCAAAATCAACACTTATTTGAAATATTAGTGATGATCAATCTACTTTGTCAAGATCAAAAGAGGTTCTAGACGTAGGATTAACCATCCTAGTCTAACAGATAATATTTAGATTAATCAATACCACTAATCTCAGAGTGATGAATGTTTCTAAAATAAAAGAATTATTTGAAAAAGGCTCAAATAATTACAAGTAATTTTGTAAAACTTGAGCTGGCCTAAAAGTTGGGTTTTAACTTAACAGTGCGAGCCTTCAACACCAATAGACCATCTTGGACTTCACAAGAAAGGAAAACATCATTTTGTAATTAGAAGAACCTATAAGACTTTTTCACATCTTTAATTCTCATAGAAGGTCTATGTCTTCAACTATAATGATACCTTAAATTGAAAATTATAGATCATGTAATGAGAATGGTTAATCATCTATGAATAATCGACTTATAGTTACATATAGGGAGATTAGCGTACCAGACTATGTATATGATGATAAAAGTAAAAAAGGAATGAGGGTGATAAAACACATTGCTATGGTTTCTGGGATTATAAGAAAAATGCAACAAATAACTCAATAGTGTTCCATTCCATTTAAGAAAGTGTGGGATATATTATTTCCACCTCCATTGGCATCACAAAAAGTTTTCAATGTTAAGTAACTTGACCTAAGTATGTATATTGCTCTTAATTTTTGATTTCCTAGTTATTATGACTATTTTTTACATGAGTTAGTTGATATAAAAGCAACAATCAATAATGCTAAACCCAATGCATTACCTAATGAATGGTGAAAACCTTTAACAAAAGCAATCA
Source organism: Omphalea diandra (assembly GCA_949677035.1). NCBI lineage: Eukaryota > Viridiplantae > Streptophyta > Magnoliopsida > Malpighiales > Euphorbiaceae > Omphalea > Omphalea diandra. The sequence continues at coordinate 15,095 of CATIWR010272205.1, forward strand.
TATTTTGAATGACAAATGGAGACATATGCTTTGCCACACATTATGCATAAAAGGTTCCAATGATCATGATGGCTATGGTTCACCATTATTGAGGTCCTAATATTCCTTGATCTTGATGCTGATTTTATTCTTGGCGTCGCTTTTATGAAACTCCAAAAGAAAAATCGACCATTTGTGCAAGATGAAGATTATATCTCTTTGGGAGATATAAAAATCAAATATCTTAAGAACTTTAAAGTTAAATTGAGACTTAGTTTTTATCCTGTAAACATTTTAGAGTTATATAGATCCTATCATTGTGAACCTGCTTTTGGAGTGCAAGCTTAACGTGAGGAAACATAATAGATTATTTATTCAGTTTATATGAATCAAATGATACTAATTGTACGAGAAATTATGTCCAACAACATAAGGTATAATATAAAGACCTATTATGTAAAGTATCCAGGTAATAGGAAAAAAATGAGATAGATTTTTTGTAAAATTAGTTGATGACTTTAGTGATAATCTATTATTATAGGTTCAAAATTGTATAACTACCAAGTTAGAACTAAAATATATCAGTAGTATTGCCAGAGCTTGAAGTATCATATATACATATGAGATGATAGAGAAATTTGACAAATCGATTCCTGAATTGCTTGAACAACTTTTTATTGGAGATAGTAAAAGTCCATATTCTAGTCTAGCTCTTATGGTAATTAAACATACAAAGCAAATGCGAAGAAAAACATAAATAGTTATAGACTATAATTAGGTAAATAAAAGTAATAAAAGATATGGCTATAAGATTCAAACAACAACAAATGTTGTCGATATAATTAAGAAAACAATCTTCTTACTTTTCTAAATTTAATTTAAAAAGTAGTGCTTTGAAGGTAAAAATAGAAGAAAATTTAATATCCTTCATAGATTTTAATGTTCCACAAAAAATGGATGGATGGCTAGTTATGCCATTCAACCTAAAGAATTCTCTAGGCATCTTTCAACTTAAAATGGATAACGACTTTAAGTTATCAAAAAAGTTTTATGTAGTCTATATAGACAATGTGTTGGTCTTTAGTAATATTGAAGATGAGCACATTAGTCACCTTAAACAAGTGACTGATATCTTCAAATAAAAGATAAGATTCTATCTAAAAAGAAGATACAATGGTTCCAAAAAAAGAAAATTTGTTGAGACATATTAGTAATTTAAATTCAAATCTTCATATGTCTGTGTGATTATGATCCAAACTTTAAAAATTATTAAAATAGGCTAGAATCATTAAATTGAGTGCAATATTAGCCCATTTCATGTATTTGTGATGCAATTTTAGTGAAATTTATATCAAAAGATGGTGAAATTTGATTATCATGCCTTTTATGTTTATGTATTTCACAATTCTATCATATTATGTTATTATTAATTTTGGTCAAGACATATTGGGCTAACACTCAATTTCACAATTCTACTCTTTTTTTATATTTTTTTAAAGTTTGGCAATAGTCAGACTGACACATAAAAGTCTAGATTTAAATTACCATTAGGCCAATTTTTGGGGATAAAAATAGCAAAAGAAATAATTTAATTGGAAAGTCATTGTTAGTTATGTGCCTTAGGTCAATCTTGTAATGAATATTTTCTTAATAATGTCATATTACAAATTTATTAAATATCTCTTTTTTATTTTATTTACGGCTAAATGATAAATTCCATGAATAGTTAGCTCTATCTAATGTCATCAAGTATACGACTTGATAGTAAAACCTTTAGGTGTAAAGAATTCTATTTTAAATTGTCCCTAGTCGATCATTATTGTTGGGATAATAATGAATGAAGACTAGTATGTGTTTTGATTGATGATTATGTTTTGCTAGTCATGAATATGTGATATTAAATCAAACACATAAATACATATTTAAGAAACTCTATATTGGACTTACCCGTTATAAGAACGATACATGAATTAATAGTCATAAGTATTTCTCATGCAATAGTATTAACTTAATCTGCTAACCTGAAAATCCTAGATTTCAATATGATGAACTTCATGTTTTGATATAGTCCAACATTATCTTTAACCGGATGACCATACAGACTAATATTGAACATGAAGTAAATCATATAGAAGAATATGAGTGATTATGAAGGAATGTGTCCCTCATATATTTATGAGAAACATATATTTGGGCCCCTCAATAAGCTAGACTGAAGAGATTGTGTGGTCATGTGGTAATGAATTTATAAAGGTTATCAATGTCATTTTTTATCAGTCTAATTAGACAATGAGAAAGAATTGAACTATATCAGGATGACATGATCTATGTCTTATATTCAATTGACATATAATGTGACAAAAGAATTATAATAATATTTGTAAAATATGTTAAGTTGGATTATTGACTTTCGTATAATTTGGGTAGTTATAATGTCTTGCTAGAGGCCACTTATGACTTGGGGATCATGAATAGGTTTTGGGCCACTACCAATATTATGTGAGCCTATAAGGTTGCACATTTAGAACAAGCTCAAAATGAAATAATATTTTCTACTCTCTCTAAATATATTACGATAATTAGAGGTATTATTACCTTGTTAGATATCTTATCATTTTAAACGTTAAAATAAAAGGAAATATCTAGTTATCTATATCTAGTAAAATATACAGTTAACATATATATATATATATA
>CATIWR010272273.1:0-38914 GCA_949677035.1 Omphalea diandra
TCTAAAATGGTGGTCATCAAGGGACCAAAGATGGGAAAGTACATTAGTATCATCCCAATGAAATATGGTGTTGCCACTCAATTTTGGTTAGGATAAGAATTCAAAGAATGTGAAATTTGAACCTAATCTAAGTCAATTAGAAGACTCATTTCATCTTCACCCCATCAGAGATCGGGTTTAAAAATTGGGTACGATTTAAGGAAGAGATGAAGCACCCCTAAACTGTCTGAATATTAGGATTTGACCTTTAGGCATCTTTGGTTCATTATTAGCATCTTAGCCAAGCTATTGTTTAGTCCAATTATCGCCCTTAAGCATACATCTAAATGTGATTCAATTCAATAAACCAAGTTATCAACTAAAGAGGGGAGAGGGATCATGCATCATGGTATAAGGCCTGCACATGCATTATCATCCATCCACACATACAAACATCCATAATGGGGAGAGGGCTCATATGACATGGCATAGAGTTTAACATGTTTTTATCACCCATCCACATAAAATGTAATCATGCATAATCATATAATCCATATGGAAAAGTGGTTAAAACCAAGTTCATGTTCCAATCCCAAGTAACCACCTACACCCAAAAGAATAAACAAGTTAGCAATGGGTCAAACTAAAATTAAACAAGTAAAAAGAACACAAAGTGAGTAAAAAAAAAAAAGACAAACAAAATATATGGTGGTCATCATACCATAATTCCATAGTTAAGGTACCTAATATGTGACTATGTCCATAATCATCACATTTTACCATCACAAACCAAGATATACAGCTTAAAATACACATGTACATATGAATGAATTATGGATAAAAGAAAGGGAATGAACATATAGAAACATACACACATACACAAATGTTAAACATTTAGAAGGCATTAGATAGCTTTAAGGCAAAGATTCACCTAATAAGGTCCTAGGGTTATTGAACCCTCCCTCATCTTACTCATAAAGAGGTAGAACATTTAGGGTAGAACCTAACATGACAGAAGTTAGAATGCCACCATCAAACTAAGAAATCAAAGAATCAAAAATACTATTCACATAACTAGAACATGAACTTCAACCTCAAGAAAGCTTTCAATGTCAAAAGGACCTCAAGTTCCTCATTTGATAGTTGCCTCTCAGTGTTTGGAACAAGTCTAGAACATGATCTCGACATAAAGGAAAAGGAAAAAAATAAAATCATTTATATAAAAAGGTAATAAAAATCATTTGAGGAACAAATAAGACTCCTTTTTTAAGGTGAATAGGGGTCTTAAGTCATTATACCTCACCTTATTCCATCATTAAAGCCACCAAATATCCTATAATTGCCCCTAAAAGCAAAAGATCTGAAAGAAACATGAAGAAGGTTTTATGTTGTGTCGTAAGGAATCTGGGTTGTGCAACTATGAATGATGGGTTGTACAACCCAGAAAGAGGGTTGTACAACCTACCAATGAGGTTGTACAACCCTCATTTTCTAGGTTGTAAAATAGAAAATGAGAAAGAAAGGGAGAAAACAGAAAGGGGAAAAGAGATTCTAAGTGTGTCTTAGTGATATCCTTACCCTCAGAAGCACAATAATAAATCCAATATCCTTCAAAAAATGCTACAAAAATGCACAAATGTAATGATAAAGGCTTAGTTCTAACTTAGAGAGAATGGGGCTAGGTTAGGGTTTATGTTTTTTGTGTTAGGGGGTGTTTGAGGGGTAATTTTTGCATATTTAGGGTTGTCCAAGCCTCTTCTCCCTCTTCAAATGAAGGGGTATTGATAAGTGTGGGATGTGTACACAGTGCCAAGAATAGGCTTAGATGTACCATGGATGTATCCAATCGCAGATAAGGGGGTGAATTTTTGGAATTAAAGTTTACATGTGGCTGTACAACCAATATTAGGTTGTACATCCCTATGTCAAGGTTGTACAACCTTAGGGTTAATAGGGATACCTGTTTTAGAAGTTTCTATGGGTTTGGTTTAGGAAGGCTATATAGCCTAAGTGTACGATGTACAACCTTGTATTAAGGGTTGTACAACCCATTAAACCTAGTTTACAACCCTAAACTAAGCTTAGGCTAGGTCTTTTAGCTGGGTTTTTGGGCTTGGTCTTTAGTTATTCTAAGGTTTCTAGGGCTTCCATCTTTTCCTTTGATAATTATCTTTGTATTTTGGGGAATGAATTTAGTGACTTTCATCATTGGGCTGACATCCCAAAACATAAAATCTAATGCTTAAAAAAACCTACCAATTTAAAAAGAATTGCAAGATTATTAAAAGGTAGAGAGGGAATTAACATTGGTAACACCCTACCTTGAGTTTGGAGTTGGATCTAGATGTTACAAAAGGATGAACATCTTTTATAGGTATCCACGTGAACATGATGTATCCAAAGCAAATGGCGTGCTAACACTTGCTTTTGCATTACTTTTTCTAATGTTTTTCTAAACGTGAAATACTTTTTTGAGTTAGAAAAACCTAACATAAATATATCTAAACTATTTAGATATATATGCCAACTATGCATCATAAGAGATATAAATAACTAGATATTCTATTTTGGATTAACTTTCAAAATTAAAAAAAAATCAAAATATTTAAGATAATATCTCCAATTATCTTATTTAGAGAGAGTAATTAAACAATTTCACTTTTTATACTTGTTCTAAGTATGTAACCCTGTAGATTCACATAATGTTGGTAGTGACCCAAAAACTATTTTTGGCTAACAAATCATAATTGGTCTCTAACAAGACATTATAATTATCCAAGTTTTGTGAAGTCACTAATCCAAGCTGACCTATCTTAAAAATAAGGAAGCTAACATTTATGTAACCACTTGTAACTAATTTGTCTTCCTATCCTCTATATATTAAGAATATGTCTTTAGTCCTTCTTAAGTACTTAAAGATATTCTTAACTATTGTTTAGTGACTTTCATTTGGATCTAACTGCTTGTATTGAATGCATACAAGACTCAGGTCAAGTACATAACATACCATACATGATAGATCTAGTAGCACAAGCATATGGAATCTTACTCATGCTCTCTCATTTATCTTGTGTCTATGGACACTGAGTCTTACTGAGAGTTATGCCATGTGACATTGGTAAGAATCCTCTATTAGAATCTTACATATTGAACCTATTTGGTATTTTATCAATGCACGTACTGTAATTTAGGCCAATAAGCCTTTTAGATTTATCTTAATAGATCTTAATGCCTAAAATATATTTAGCTTCACCTAAGTCTTTCATTGAAAAACTTTTCCCTAACCACAATTAAACATTTTTTAGGGTAGGGATATCATTTCCCATAAGTAATATGACATCAGCATATAACATAAGGAAAACTATTGCGCTCCCACTAATATGCTTGTAAACATTAGGCTCATCTTCATTTTTTATGGATCTAAACTCTTTGACAACTTCATCAAATTGAAGATTCCAACTTTAAGAAATTTATTTTAATCTATAAATGTATCTTTAAAGTTACAGACCTTTCTAGAATTCTAATAAAACCTTCTAGCTATGTCATATATACATCCTTAAAAAGATCTCCATTAAGAAATGTTATTTTTACATCTATTGGCCAAATCTCATAATCATAGTATATAGCTATGGCAAGGAGAATTCAAATGGATTTGAGCATAACAAGTGGTGAAGAGGTTTCATCATAGTCTATAACATGTGTTTACCAGTAACATTTTATAACCAACCTTACTTTATAGATATAACATTGCCATCCATGTTTGTTTTCTTTTTAAAACCCATTTACGCCCAATAATTTTTGAACCATCAAGTGGATCAATCAAAGTCCATACTTGATTGTCATACATGGATTACATTTTAAATCCCATGGTTTGTAGTTATTTCTTAGAGTTTAGACTATTCATAGACTCTTAATAGGATGTGGCTCACTTTGGTCTACAACCATCATTTTATTACTATTAGTTAAGAGAAATCCATATCTCTTAGGGCCTTGACATATTCTTATATACTTTCTTGGAGCTTATGCCACTTGTATAGGTTCAATAGTTGCTTATGAATCCTGTTGAGATTTCGTAGGTGATTTAATGCTATCTAGTGATTCTTGAATTTATTTGCATTGAACTTTACTCTCACTAATGCTTTTAGAAATTAACTCTCTTTCTAAAAAGACACAATTCCAAGCAAGAAACATTTTGATTTCAAAGGTATTATAAAAGTAATGTCCTTTAGTTTCTTTAACATATCCCAAAAAATGGTATTTGTCTAATTTAGGTGCTAATTTATTTGAAATTTGATGCTTCATATAAGCATACAAACTAGGAGATTTCCATAGGGTGTCTTTTCAATCACCTTAGATGGAACTTTGTCTAGTATGAACACAATAGTTTCCAAAGCACACCCCCAAAAGGAGATTGGAAGATCTGTTTGACGCATCATAGATCAAACCATATCTAATAAGGTTCAATTTCTCTGTTCAGATACACCATTCTATCGTGTTCCTAATGGAGTTAATTATGAGACTATCCCATAATCTCTAAGATGATTAGTAAATTCTTGGCATAAATATTCACCACTTCGATCTAATCAAGGTGATTTAATATTCTTACCAAGTTGATTTTATACTTCATTTTTTAAAATTTTGTACATTTCAAAAGATTTAAATTTGTGTTTCATAAGATAAATATAGCCATATCTGTTATAATCATCTATGAAAGTAATGAAGTATTGAAAACCTCCTCTAGCATTTGAACATAATGGTGCACATACATTAGTATGTACTAGGCCTAATAAATCATTGGCCTTTTTACTATGCCCTATGAAAAGGGTTTTAGTTATTTTTTCCAACAAACAAGAATCTTATATTTCCATTGATTCAAAATCAAATGAATTCAAAAGTCCATGCTATTGAAGCTTTGATATGTCTTTCTTATTTATGTGGCCCAAACAAATTATGAGAGTTAAAATTTAAGTCATTAATTGTATGCTTCTTAGTATCTATATTATAGATAGACCCAATATTACTTTTTTTAATATTTAGGACATAAAGACCATTCAATAAATGAACATAACCATAAAGTAAGTTATCATAAGAAATGAAGCATTTATTATTCCTAATAATAAATTCAAAATCTTTCATGTCCAAATAAGAAATAGAAATAATGTTCCTACTTAAAGTAAGTACTTCATAATAACTATTCAATGTTAAAATAAGTCTAATAGGAAAAGCTAACTCATAAGTTCCTATGGCTAAGGCAATAACTCTTGCTCCATTCTCAACCTATAGGTTTACCTCACTCTTAACCAAATATTCACTCCTTTTTAGACCCTACACATTGTTACATATGTAAGTTCCACATCTAGCATCTAATATCCATGAAGTGGATTCAAAAGTAAATAAATTGACCTTTATAATGTGAATACCTGAAGTTGTAACCTAAATATCCCTTTTCTTTTTCAGATTGTCTAGATACAAAATGAAATTTCTTTTCTACTGGCTCGGCTCATTATAGAATGGGCATGCTCCCACCTTTAGAGGAGGGTTTGGGCTTCTTTAAGTGCTCTTTAGCCTTTTTATTTCCTTTTCCCTTTCTTTTCTTTTTCATACCCTTCCCTTTGTTGATCATTAGAACATCTTTGGTGTTGTTCTTGATGTTCTGTTCAATAGTCTTAAGCATTCCATGTAATTCAAAAATAGTTTTCTCAATGTTATCCAAGTTATAGTTTATGATGAATGCATCATATGTACCTAGCAAATACTAAAGAATGATGTCCGCCACCAACTCTTGGCTAATGATAAGACCAAGTTTCTATAAGCGTTCAAGATGACCATTCATCTTCAGAACATAATGACTGACTAAGCTACTAGCTACTAATTGCATAAATGTAGAGCCTTGATGGCATTAAACCTTTCAATTTACGTGTTCTCTTAAAACATTTCCTTAAGATGACCCATCATTATATAGGCCTTCATTTCCATTAGTTACTTTTAAAGCTTTAATTCCATGCTAGTAAGCATAAGGCAAGTGACATCTATTGAGTCATTAAGATGTTTAGTGTGAGCATCCCTTTCAACTCTTGAAGCATTAACAATAAGCTCTATAGGGATAGGTTGATTGAGGACATATTTCTTTCTTTCTTGCTTAAGAACAATTCTTAAGTTTTTGTACCAGTTAAGGAAGTTAGTCTCATTCAATTTATTTTTCTCAAGAATTGATCATAATGACAAATTAGAGGTGTTGTTTGAAGCCTTAATCTATAACAAATATATACACATTACACTTAGCATCTTATTAAATATTAACTCCCATAAATTAGAATTTTTCAACAATTGAAATTCTAGTGGGTTAAGATCCATATTTAACATAATTCTTAGTAAGCTTTGGCTTATCACTTAAAATTTGATTATTTAGGTAGGTAACACTTTACCAATTACATCTTATGTAACTCTTGGATAACTATGGGATATTAACATTACATATCCTAACTTATCCCATTTAATGCCCTAGGTTCAAAATTATTGTGGAAACTTAGTGAAGTCTAACCATTTCAAACTTATGGGTATCACCATTATCCATTTTGTCTTACTAAGATGGCCTAGTATACCTTCCTTCAACAAACCTATATTTAGGAATTAAACTCTTAACAAATTATGATAGGCATTTTCAGGACTTAATTTTATTGAGGAATTTTACTAGTTTTCATCCTATTATGAATTATTATGTTGCATCTTATATATCACATGCATTGCATCATAAAATATCCCTACATAATAGTAACAAAATTAAATGTATCATAGCATGACCCTTAATCAAGATTGATATTCACAAGCCAATATAAAGATCAAAGGTCAATCCTAGGGGTAAATCTTCATCTCAATGGAATGGCCCCCAGTTGCCATCCACAATCTCCACCTTATTCCTTAAAGATCAGCATCTTATGTCATAATAATCACCATCTTATGCCTTGAAGGTCTCCATCACAAGTTTCAATTATTGTAATCTACACTATTCTAATAATGCTAATAAAATAAGTGATTACAACAAAATAAATGACATACATGCCATATTTAAAAATTGCAACCCTCCAAATAAAGAAATAAAAAATGGCCAATCTTATTGGTCTAAAGGGCCATGCCATGCACCATGCAAAAACACATAATCAAAGCATCAAAAATATGCTAAACATATTATGTTAGGGCAATTTACAATTTATGTGAAGAATCCATTTGGGGTCAAAGGGTAGTGCCCTTGAAAGTTAAAGATTTACTTTACTCATTTGAATGAGTTACAACCTAAATTCCATTGCCTTCAATAATCAGATTAACTAATATGTTCATAACAAAACTAATTAATTAATATTTAACACTTAAACAAATTTGTGGAATTTGTTAATCTATTCAAAATAGATTGTTCTCATTAACAATTAAATGAACTATGTAACATCATTTAATCCATTCGAAATAAATTATTATTTATTAACAATTAATCCATCTGTCATGATTAATAAGATGAAAATAGAATACAAAAAAAACTATTAAACTATATTAATCAAATTAATAAAAAATCACAAGAAATAATAAATGTGTTAATCAAATCAACACTGTCAAATTACTTAATTATATTAAACCCAAAAACACATTAATCTAGTTAATGTATTATTTCCATTTTTTCTATAGATTAATTAAATTGCCCTTAAACTAATCCATTTTGCATTAAACCTTTTAAACAATTGCAAACAACACATCCATATTCACATATACAACACTTAAACATAGAACAATGTTAAACTCAATTTAATCAAATTTACAAATGGCTCTAATACCACTATTGGGCTTTGTAGAATAAACACAACAGAGAAACAAAAATTTAACAAACAAACTTGCTAAGGATCCATGCAATTAGATCAACTTGATGAAAGGGATGTGAAAAGCCTACCCAGTCGAAATGAATTGCAAGATTGTTGAAGGGTAGAGAGGGAGTTTACACCAGTAACACCCTACCTCCAGCTTGGAGTTAGATCCAGACATTACCAAAGGATGAATGTCATTTGTAGGTATCCACACGAACGTGATGTATCCAAGGCGAATGGTGTGTTAGCACCTACTTTTGTGTGACTCTCTCTAATGTTTTTTTAATATAAAATACTCTTTTTATTTTAGAAAAAATCCTAAAATAAACATATCTGAACTATTTAGAAATATATACCAACCATGTACCTTAAGAGATACAGATAGTTGGATGTCCCATTTTAGTTTAAATTTTAAACAAAATAGATATCTAATATGTAAGATAATATCTCTAATTATCTTATCCAGAAAGAGTAGTAAAACAATTTCATTTTTTAGGCCTATTCTATTATGTGACCCCGCAAGTTCACATAATGTTAGTAGTGGCCCAAAAACTATTTCTAGCTCCTAAATTATAATTGATCTCTAGTAAGACATTATGACTACCTAAGTTATGTGAAGGTCATTAATCCGACCTAAACTATCTTACAAATAATATTATAATCCTTTTGTCACACTATATCTCAATTGAATATAAGACATGAATCATTTCATTGTTACATAGTTCAATTATTTCTCGATCTCTAAGTAAACTGATGTAAAATGATATTGATAACCTTTATATATTCATTTTTCGCATGGCTATGCAATCTTTCTATTTTAACTAGTCAAAGGCCTAGAGATATATTTCTCATAAATACATGAAGGACAAATTCCTTCTCAATCACTCATATTCCTCTATGTGATCTATCCATTTCCAAAATCAATTTGTATGATCCTTCTATTAAAGATAATGTTGGACTATATCAAAATATGAAGTTCATCATATTAGAATCCATGATGATTTTAAAGTCAGAGGATTAAGTTAATACTATTGTATGAGAATCACTTATGATAGTATCCATGTAGTGTTCTCAAAATGGTCGGTCTATTACAGTGTTTTTTAAACAAGTATCTATGTATTTGACTTAATATCCCATATCTATGACTAGTAAAACAAGGTAATGAATCAAAACACATAGTAGTTTTTATTCATTATTATCCCAATAATAATGACCGACTAGAGACAATTTAGAATCGAATTATTTACACTTAACGATTTTACTATGAAGTCACATACTTGATGACCTTAAGTAAAATTAAATATTCATGAAATTTTTTCATTTAGCTATAAATATAGTATAATAGAGATATTTAGTACAAATGCAATAATGAAATTATGAAAAATATCCATTAGAAAAATTAGGTTTAGGGCATAACACTAACACCTAGTACATAAAGGAGCTTTTAAAGAAGTTTGGGATGGATGGTTGCAAGAGTAGCAAAACTCCAATAAGCACATCAACTAAACTTAATAAACATGAATTGCATAAGCTTATGGATGAAAATAAATATAGAGGTTTGGTCAGTTCACTTCTCTATCTTACGACCTCTAGAACATACATCGTGTATAATGTATGCTTGTGTGCTATATTTCAATCTTATCCTAAGGAATCCCATTTGCATGCCATAAAAAGAATTTTAAAATATTTACATAGCCCATTGCATTTAGGATTATGGTACCGTAGGAACACTTTATTTTACATAGTCGATTTTTCAAATACAAATTATACAAGTAATTTGTTAGATAGAAAAAACACTTCCAAAACTTGTTAATTTATAGGTGAGTGTCTAGTTTCTTAATTTAGCGAGAAACAAGTGTTGATTGCCTTATGTATTGTCGAAGTGGAATATGTGATAACAAATTATTATTGCACTCAAGTTCTTTATATGAAACAACAACTCAAGGACAATAGTCAAGTAATTGATCACGTTTTCATCAAATGTGATAATACAAATGTCATAAATCTTTCTAAAAATTCCATCCGACATTTAAGAAGCAACTATGTACATATTAGACATAATTTTCTAATAGATCATGTGCAAAATGGTGATATTGTATTAGAATTCATTAATGCAACTAACCAGCCAGTCGTAATATTTTCATAAAGAGGAAACATTAAATTACATTAAGAAAGAACTTATCATGCTTGATGAGAGCTTTTTGCATAAAAATACTTTATCAAATTTTTCTTGCATAATTTATCACATATCATGTATCTCTATGTTTAATGTGATTGCTATATCCTAAATAACTTATATTTAATGGTGGACAACATATATTTATGCATGATAATTCAATTGTTTGATCTAATGCGTGCAAATGTATGTGAAATGAATGTTTGACTCATATGCAAATGAATTTTATATGTTTGTATGTTCAAGTCACTCATTTATACTAATTTTGATTATATAATTAAGTGCCAAATGAATTTCATAATACTAACACATGTTTTGCATTGAAATTCTAATTTGACCTATAAATTGTGACCACTATAGCTAATTAGTGATCACATTCATTTAAAATTTTTTACCTATTATAAGTTTTCAAATATCATGGGCCCTACGTTCAAAAATTTTTACATGCTATGAGTTTTTAAAAATCATATGTACTATAGGTATTTTTTTTCCCCATAATCTTTAATTTTATTGATTGTTAGACATAATTTTGGAATTCACAGTCGCAACTAGCAAATTGTGCTTGCGACTTTCAAATTCAATAAAAAAAAAATATAACCATTATATAATAATAATATGTTGAATTTAATAGGTTTTTTTTTATCACTTTTCTTCTAATTTTTGCTTATCTAAACCCCTCTTCTACCCTTAATTCATACTTTACTTCATTATAACTCTCCCCCAAGCAAATATCAAGTCTTTTCTTTTTTACACACTATTTTCTCTTCATCTACTTTTATTTTCTCTTTATCCCTTCTTTATCTAAAATGACACCCATGGTCAAAGCTATAAGAGAAGCTAAAAGGAAGGCTCCTCAAACCTCTTAAGCCCTATAAACATTCCTTATTGACCTAATGAAGGGCATAACTAATGAAGAAAGACTTAACTACAAACTAGTGATGGACAAGGTTGTGTTACAAATAAAATTCCAAGTCTAATAACTTTTCAAACCCTAAGCATAAAGGAGGATATTAAAGATTACTTGGAAAATTTTCAATAGACTAAATTCATCTTTATTAAAGAAGATGAATTTGAGGAGTTGATAAAGCAGTTCCTTGCCACCATGGTTATCGAGTGACAACTCTCTTCTCTCTTTGGATGTTATGGCATCACTTTTTGATGCTTTGCAGATTGATATGGAATGTGGTTAGATGAATTGTCTAATTTGTTTAGCCTCTAAAAGGAAGGAACATGGAATTTAATAGACCTAGAGGTGAGCTATAATGATTTTTGGAGAGAAATCTCCATAAGTCTAAAGGTGACTCAAAAACCTTTCTCTCAAACACATCACTTCCCTTCCCATTTGAGTTCTCCACCACATCATCATATTCTCTATAAATGCTAGAGGAGAAAGAAATAAAAAAAGGTAAGTCAAAAAGACTTATTTTTTCTCTTTAGCATTTTTAACAAGAAACCAATCCAAATGGCAAAGTTCTTCATTGATTAAGTCTCACACTTTGCCAAAATAAAACATGGATAAATTCTTCTTTCCTTATACATAACCATATTAACCAAACATGTTAAAGACCTAACACCCCTTCCAAAACAAAGCCCTTTTGAAATTATCCTGCTCTATTGGCTCCAACCTCATTTAGTTAAACTATATGCATGCTACCAAATGCATTAAGTAAAAGAATGAAAATTATTAATATGTCCTTAAAGATTTTGAGATCAAGGCATAAGAGGAGAAAATGACCAAAAAGAGATCTCGGGGCCATATCTAAGGTCAAACTAGTACACACAATAGGGAAATGAGTTTTAGAAAGTAAAGAACTCAAACATCACCAAATGATTAAGCCCCTTTATTTCCTCAAGTCTCCTTGGCTACTATTGACCAAAAGTTTAACAAAATCATGAAAAAATTCGCTTTCTTAGGCCATAATCATGGAGACATCAATTAAATCCAACAACATTTGGTGATCACTCCTTGTTATTCCAAAGAGTAGGATACAAGTGAGGAAAAAGGCTTTCTTTCATCTCTCTTGTATTGCATTTTCATTTCAACATTTTGGCACAAAAATAATGATAAGCATTGTATTTCTTTATGAATTAATAAATGCAATATTCTTTCTTTACCTTACTTTGTGTTATTATTTATTCCTTATATATTATAATATAACGTTTTTCCTTTTTTATCTTAACAAAAGGGGAGAAGAAATAGAAAAGTAAAATAATAAATGATTAAAAGGAGTAACTAAATTGCACCAAAATTTAAAGTTTAAGATAGTTACCAATTATAGGAAAACAATAACATGAAAATTTCAAGTCATAACACATTGAATTTAAATAGAGAATAAGTTATATTTTTAAATACTTGTCTTTATCTTATTTTCCTATTTCAATTCAATTAAATCATTAAAATTAAAAAGGGGAAGTTGTTGACCTAAGCAAGGTTTTTAAGTTGGTCAATCTATATTTTGATCTTAACAATCAAATTGAATGGTATTAATGTTTATGTCAAGTATATGTATTGTAGATTATAAGATTAGAAAAGGATGGAACTTCAAAACTTATCAAAATTTCTAAGTCATAAACTGTACCTAAAAGTCAAGACCAAGAATGGCAAAATCACAACTAGAACTCTAGCAAGGCATGCAGATAGCAACCACAACTCTGGGATCGCAACTAATATAAAAAAAAATCTTTATAAGTCACCAAAGACATAGATTGTCTTATGGGCAAGATGGCGACAATGATCTAACACATGAAAAGAATATCATGACTATGATTAAAGCTTTACAATTGCAACCTTTAATTAGGTATAGACCTTTTAATGACAAACCAAAAGACATCTTAGGGAGCACCATGTGTCAATAGCCACTTAACACATTTGAAAATCGTGAATAAGAAAAAGGACAACAAATCGTGGAAAAGAGATAATGGTTGATAAGGATCATTCTAACATATATTTTAGGTTAGAATTGAGGAATTTTTCTTATTTTTTAGGACTTTTATTTTAGAATTAGTTAATTTTTTATTCTTTTTATTTGTACAAGAATTTCTTTAAAAAATGAACTAAAATTGATATGATTTCCAGCATGTTGCATAGGCCATGTAATGGACCACACATTAACCAATAAGCAATGAGATATTCATATTTAGCAGATTGCACGTGGGTTGTGGTATGGCCCATGCATCAAGCCATGCAAGGCGCCAAATCTAGATTTTAAAATGCAATTTTAGGCTACCTTTTAAGGGACCCAGTGACCTATTTTGGATAGATATTCTAGAGAAAAAAAAAAAGGAGCAGTTTTGGAGAGAGATAAGTAGATCCAACATCTCCACCAAATTCATGAGAGATTTCGTGATGATTTGGGGAAACTTCCTTTTAGGTTTCATTGATTTTTGTCAATAAGACACTTTTTTTTTAATATTCTTTTACTTAATTCAATGAATTCCTCCTTTTTTGTTTCTTTTTTTTTTTTCTCTTCTAGGATGAACTAATTCTTCAATTCTAAAGATTAGATTAAAGGCTGAACACTTTTTTATGATTATATGAAGAGATTATACTCCAATTATGTTGGGTTTTCTTGATTTAATGTGTGTGAGCTTAATTGATCTTGTATGTATAAATGACCACATATGTGCAATTTTTGAGACTCTAGATCAAAGAGCAAAAGTAGAAATCTAGTTTAGTCTTTACATGTTAAACTAAGAGATTGAGACCATGAGAGTAAGCTTGATTTTTAGAGATATTTAAAGATTATTCATGAAGCTTAATGCATTTTTTAAAAACTTTATGACAACGAGAGTAGGCATAATATTAGTAATAGCAGATTAAATATTGCTCGAGAGAGAATACTGAGAAAATAAGAAAAATTCATCTTCAAGCATAACCCAATCTTTATAGAAATAATTATTTTGATATATTTGTGGAATGGTATTGTGATGGACTTAAATTCCTTAGAAATCATTGTCACATACAATTTCTTTTCATTTAATTTTAGTTTTATTTAATTATTTTTACAATTTCAATTTTTGGTTATTTTCTTATTAATCACTTAATTACTAGATAATCACTTAATTACTAGATAATAGGAAAACTAAGACTTGATTGGTATTTGTGTGAAACAAACCTCGTGAGAATGATCTTTACAAATCATCATATTACTTGAGTGATTTGTGCACTTGCAAAGGTTACATACATAACAAATTGTTGGTGTCGTTGTTGGGGATTAAATTTTTATAATATTAATTTCACTTAAGGTTTCTATTAATATAGTATCTAAATTCTACATTTTGAACTTTTTATAGGTATAATTATGTTTTGTGTCTTTTGATAGGTAAAACACCTAGTGTGACGTTCAAAAAGCCTATACTCATTTGAATTTGACACTAAAATCAAGTGTACCTTCATTGTAGAAGGCAAATCAAAAAATAGAAAAGGAATTTGCCTAAAGTCATAATGGTCAAAGAAAGAATGCCAAGAGCTTTGCAAGAATTTATGATGCCATAGATTCGAGAGACTTAATCAAGCATTGTTAGACCCACTAGGCAATACTGTGCAACTAAGGCAAGCTATTGCTAGCTTTGTACATGAGCCTAGGGAGACATTATATGAAGCATGAGAGAGATATAAGAAGCTATAGAGAAGATATTCACATCATGGCTTGTCGAATTGATTGATAGTCCAAACTTTCTATAATAGGCTAAATCATTGGGTGCACATTATTATTGATGTTGTAGTAGGAGGTGCCCTCATGGGAAAGTCAACCAATTAAACTTATTTATCATTAAAATAGTGGCCTCGAACAACTACCAATAGGCAAATGAAAGGGGGGATTAATAAGTGGGTTGTAAGTATTCATGATATTGATGCTTATACTATGCTAAATGTCAAGCTAGATTCTCTTATAAATAAGCTTGAAGGTGTGAACGTGAATGCTATTAATACCCACTAATGAATTGTGAATGGTATGGGGAAGGTCACATAAGTATTGAATGCCAAGTGGAGAGTCATTTTGCTCACGTTTAGTTGAACATGTGCAATGTCTCTAATTCTAATAAGTAGCCCCACAATCCATATTCCAATACCTACAACCCTTGGTGGAGGAATCATCCCAACTTCTCATGGAGTAGCCAAGCTCATTAAGCCAAGCCTTCTTGTCATCCTAGTTTTCCTTAAAGTTAACAAAGTGGTGTTTCTATAAGCCAACAAACTCAACAAGAGGAAAGGCAACCTTGGGACATGTAAAAATTTTTTATTGCAAAATTTAAGTAGGTGGAGACAAAGCTGGACAAGATAGATGAGCTTGAACTAAGGGTGAACCAAATGGAGAAACACAATTAAAACTTAGAGATGAAAATTTGGAAGTGGCAAATAATTTTGGTACATGAATGCAAGGTATATTGCTTATAAGGCTAAAATTAACCCCAAAAAGCAATGTAAGGCATTAACATTGAGAAATGGCATGGAGATACCCAACTTCCATGCAAGCATAGGGGAGAAAATGAGAAAACAACCTTAAATATACTTCAAATTCCTAAAATCTTAGTATAAGAAAATGAAGAAATCGCTCCAAATTTCAGTTTGAATGAGAAGGACAAGATGGAAAAAGGTAAAGAGGAAGAAGGAAGCAAACTTACACTGGTAAAACATTATATTCTACCCATTTTCCTTGAAAGTTGGAAAAACACAATTTAGATAAGCAATATAAGTTAGACAAACAATATGTTGAGCTCTTGAAGATGTTCAACCAACTTCACATAAACATTCCCTTCACTAAGGCCTTAGCACAAATGCCTAAATATGCCAAGTTTTTTAAGGATCTTTTGTTGAACAAGAGGAAGTTTAAGCAATATAAGACAATAACCCTTTTTAGAGAAGTGTAATGTAATAATTCAAAATAAGCTTCCACCCAAGCTTAAAGATTTAGAGAGTTTCTTTATTCTTTGCCAAATTTCTAACAACAAATTTGATTGAGCAGTTTATGATTTGGGTGCTAGTATAAGTCTATTGCCTCTTTTCTATCTATAAAAAAATGAATCTCGATGAGATCCAATCTACCAAGGTAGCGGATCACTCTATCAAATACTTGATTAGAGTGGTGGAGAATGTTCTTATGCAAGTAAGGAAGTTCTTCATATCAATGGATTTTATTATGCTCAATATGGATAAAGATGTAGACATGTCATTAATTCTTAGGAGACTTTTCTTAGCAATCACAAAGGATATAATTAATGTGAAAGATGACCAACTCACTCTAGATGTTATAGGAGAATATTGAATTTAATGTCTTTAAAGTAACAGAAAACCCTTTCTAATAAAGATTGTTATAGAGTGGATGTGATTAGTAGTTTTGGATGTGATTAGTGGTTTGGTGCAAGAGATGTTTCAAAATGAGCATCATGAATATCCATTCAAAGCTTTTTTGGTTCAAGGGGAATCATCGTCATATAAGAATTATGAAATTGCAAGTGCAACCCCTTTTTTGGAAGTAAATCCTCGATATAAAAATTTCAATTAATCATAAATTAGGACAAGATAAGGCTTTTCCTTCTCCATTCAATTGAAAAGGCTATAATTTTAAAGTTCAAACCTCTTCCCCTTTAACGTATTCATTTCATGGTGAAAACCAAACCTTGCTTGTGATAATTCAATAAATCTAACTAAACTACAGGAAGAAAAATTATCAAGAGACTTAAGAGAGAGGAGGAGAGCCATAGGATGGACCACTAGCCATATCAAGGGGATTAGCCCTCCCTTTTACATGCATAAAATCCTCATAAAAGAAGATCATAAACAATCTATTGACCGTGAAAGATATTAAATCCTAATATGAAAGAGGTAGTGTAAGCTAAAATTTTAAAGCTTTTGGATGCGAGCATTATCTACCCAATATCTAATAGCTCATTGGTCAGTCCCATGCAAGTTTTGCCTAAAAAGGTGGGATGGCCATAGTTGCAAATAAGCAAAATGAATTAATTTCAATTAGGATGTTTATCGGGTAGAGGGACTATGTAGATTATAGAAAGCTTAATAAGGCCACTTGCAAAGGTTACTTTCCATTACCATTCATTAACCAAATGGTTGAAAGGCTTATGGTCATGCATATTATTGCTTTTTGGGTGGTTATTCCAAATATAATCAAACTCTCATTGATCTAGAAGACTAAAACAAAACCACATTCACTTGTCCATATGACACATTTGCATTTAAGAGAATGCCATTTGGTTTGTGTAATGCACCAACCATATTTTAGCATTATATGATGGCAATTTTTAATGATCGGATTGAGAAAACCATGGAAATTCTGATAAATGATTTGTCCTTATTTGGTGATTCTTTTGATGCATGTTTAGCTAACCTTTTCAAGGCTTTATAGCATTGTGAAGAGACCAACCTAATGTTAAATTTTTTTAAAAAATGCCATTTTATTTATATAAGAAGGTGAGGTGCTTGGGCACAGGGTGTCTTCAAAAGGTATAGAGGTGGATAGGACAAAAATAAAGATCATTGAAAAGATTCCACCACTACATCCATCAAGAGAGTATGGAGTTTTTTTTTTTTGTCATACAGGCTTTTTATCGTTGCTTTATTAAGGATTTTTCTAAGATTACAAAACCTTTTTGCAATTTACTTAATAAAGATATTAATTTAATGCTGACCAAATGTGTTTAGATGCTTTTTATGGTTTGAAAAAGGCTTTCATATTGATACCTATTATAGTAGCCCCAGATTAGAGCCAACCATTTGAGCTCATGTGTGATGCAAGCGGTTAGGCCACTAAAGCTATTTTAGGCCAAAAGAAGGATAAATGAATGCATATTATATATTATACTAGCAAAATGCTTAATAAAGCTCAAGTAAACTATGCCACCATAAAGAAAAAGTTGCTTGCTATTATGTACGAATTTGACAAATTTAGGTCTTATTTGGTGGGATCTAAAGTCATTGTATACATAGATCATGCTCCAATCAAAT
Organism: Omphalea diandra; assembly: GCA_949677035.1. Lineage (NCBI taxonomy): Eukaryota > Viridiplantae > Streptophyta > Magnoliopsida > Malpighiales > Euphorbiaceae > Omphalea > Omphalea diandra. The sequence goes on from CATIWR010272273.1 coordinate 17,966, forward strand.
ATCTTTTAATAAAGAAAGATGCCAAACCCTGCCTTATACGTTGGGTGCTTCTATTGCAAGAGTTTTATCTTGAAATCTATGAGAAATAAGGGGTAAAAATTCTACTGTGGATTACTCATCTATTATTCTAACCAAATAGGATGAAAATGAAAATATGGCAATTAATCAGATATTTTCAAATGAGTGACGCTTTGTTCATCTAGATATTTCTTTCCAGCAAAAGAAAAAGTTTCGAGCAAATTGCAAATATTACTTTTAGGAAGAACCACTTCTCTATAAGCATTATGTTAATTGTCTCATTTGAAGGTGCATTCCTAAGGAAGAAATGCATAGGATCCTTATGCATTTTCATTCTTTAGAGAATGGGGGTCATTTTAACACCATAAAACTATTGCAAAAATCTTACAAAGTGGATTATATTGGCCTATGATGTTTGAAGATACATGGAAATTTGTGCATTCTTATGATCATTACTAGTAGATAGGAAACATATATAGACTCTATGAAATGCCTTGAGCAATATTCTTTTGCTAAACTTATTCGATGTATGGGGTATTAACTTCATAAGATCATTTCCTCCTTCTATGGGCAATAAAACAACTTAGTTATTATTGATTATGTGTCTAACTAGGTTGAGACAATTGCTTCTCCTACCAACAAAGCTAAGGCAGTGACTAGGTTCATAAAAAGATTCATCTTCTTAAGGTTTAGAGTGCTTACAGATATTAAAAGTGATAATAGGCAATTTAAAACTTTGCTTAAGAAATATTGAGTTATTGATAAGGTTGCCACCCCATACCATCCATAAATAAATAGGCAAATGGAAATCTCCAATATAGAATTGAAGCATATTTTGGTGAAAATGATTTCCAATTCAAGGAAGGATTTGTTACTTAAACTAGACAATGCATTATGGGCATACATAATAGTCTTTAAAACCCCCTTCGACATGTCTCTTTATTAGTTGGTTTTTTGGAAAGCGTGCCATCTTTTAGTGGAGTTGGAGCATAAGGCATATTGAGCCATCAAATTATTAAATTTTGATCTTAAGATAGCTAGAGAAAAACATTTACTTCAATTGATTGAATTGGATGAAATTTGAATGAATGCCTACAAAAATGCTAGAATTTACAAGGACAAAACTAAGCTTTAGCACGTCAAGCATATTTACAAATGCTCTTTTGAAATAGGACAACAGGTGTTATTATTTAATTTTTGACTTAGACTCTTCCTAGAAACACTAATATCACATTGCTCTGGGCCATTTAAAATGGTGAAAGTTTTTCCTCATAGAACTGTAAAGTTGTCGGGAGAAGATGGCAATTGATTCAAAGTGAATGGCTTTCATTTAAAGCCTTATTTTTGTGATGATGCATTACAAATTGGAGAAAATTTTCTCCTAAACACTCATTTAATCTGAGAATTATGGAAAGACTTGAGCTAATGACTATAAACAAGTATTTGTTGGAGGGCAACCTAACAATTTCAGTCATTTTAGTTTATGTCATTTTAATTCATGCCTAGTTTTTTTTATTTAGTTTTCAATTAGATTAGTGTTAGAATTTTTCAAGTTTACTAATTATTGTGAGTTTAATTTGCATTAGAATGCTACTTTTAGAATTAATTTGCGTTAGTACGTGTTAATTTTAGTTTAATTGTGCTAATTGCAGGTTAAAAAAAGAGAACTAATAATAAACAAGCTAAGTTGATGAAATTGTCGAGAATAAGACCTTTCCTAATAAGTGATAATCGAGGAAAATAAATAAAAGATTTATAAACAAATATGCATGGACCATACAATGGGTCATGTTGGAACAAGAAAAAGTCTATATATAAGAGTTAGGTTATCAGTTCATGGAAAAGGGCCATTAATTCATGCCAAATGGGTTAGGGAAGGAAAGTCTAAGTAGAGGTTTAAGCCCATCCCTTTCTTTCTAAACCTAAATGGCACTATTCATTTCCAATTACCCTAAACTTATTCCTCAAGTTCTCACATCATCCTACTTCCCATTTTCCCTTTCTTCCCTAAACACTTTTTCCTCAAGCACTATCAATTTCCACAACCAAACCTCCCTTATTCCCTACAAACTCCTCTTTCCTCCTTTATTAAACCATCTTCTCTCTCTTCTCCCTCCCAAACAACACCCAACCACTATGTTGTTAAAGTGAGTAGCCAAGAAATAGGCATTCACACCCTTGGATGACTCCTTTTCTTCAATCAAAAACCTAAACTCGTAATCCTCCTTAAACTTCAACAATCCACCATCGTCGTCATAGCTTCTAGCATCGTTCACACCATATTTGAAATTTGAAGCTGAAGTTTAGGCTACAGGATATAAAACTCTAAAAGCTAGATGGTTTAAAAGGAACACGTTTTATTATAATAAGACATTAAAGACCCTTAGACTTGAAGGCATTATTGGGTGGATGCTTAGTGAAGTTGGGTTATCAAAATTTCCTAAGATATGACCACCCACATATGTTGTCTTAACCCTAGAGTTCCTCACAACACTAACTCTAGGGTAATAAAAGAATCTAGTAAGTTAAGCTACTTCAAGGTTTAATTATTCAACACCAATAATAAGGTGTCATTAGATATGTTCAATATGATATTTTTCTTTCCTGAAGAGGAACATATCATGCATCCTTTGTTGTACTAAGAACATGAATCCTACGAGCAGATAGTCTCTTATTCCTTTATATTCGTAATAGGATGCTCCAAATCACATGAGATTAAGGACTTGGGACTTTGATACATGTATAGTTTGCTCACCTATAGACTTTTTAAAAGAGGGGAAAATACAAGTTTGCTAAACAAAAATTATCTCCTTTTCTTATGGTGTATGGAGAAGTAATAGAAGCCAAATTAGGGATTTTGGCTTTTGCAGCAACTTCTAATAGTAGCCAAGGCCATTACTAGAAAAATTATGGTCGATTTTGTGACCATTTCAATGTTTTTTTATAGGATTTTAGTATTACTCATACACTCATAATCCCACAATAATGATTGAATATCTTGATTGTGGATATTTGGTTCAAATTCAATTATGCAAAAAGATTGGGGTGAGTATGTTCTCATTGGGTTGGAAATAGCAAATGAAGAACAAAGAGATGAGTGCCAACCATATGAGGTACCCTCAAATCCCACAATTCCCAACTAATAGTATGCTTAGATGAAATGGATATTGAATGAAGAATATGTCGGACTGAATGACTGCATTCTTCGTGCATACGAGATTCAAGCCTCCTCCTCCAGCATGGTGATTTTACATTTCAATTTTATTTGTAGTTTCATTTGTTTTAATTTTGAACAAATTTAAATTCCATTGGTATATGGATATTTTGGTTATTTTAGGTTATAAGTTGGCATTGTCATTTTATGTGTTTCATTTTTTAGAATATTGTATGCTATACCTATACAAAACTAAAATAAGCACTTTATAATTTTTACTGTGATTTTTTATGTTTGGAAAATGCTCATGTTTAGATAATTGTTGGAAAATTTCATTTTGATGATCACTGTTGCTATTTGGATAATTGTTTAGAATTGTTTTGTGGGAAGTGGTATAGTTAAGACTTATTGTGAACTGTGCTTGTGCTAGTGTAAAATTGTGAAAATGAATGAGTCTTTTGTAGGTGTAAAATGCCAAAAAAAAAAAGTTTAGAAACTAAGCTTGCTAAATTATGGAACTATTTGTTTTCACAATTGTATGGCTACAATGGTTTATGTAATTGTATGAAATAGTTGAATTGTTGCTTAAAATAGTAGAGTGGTCCTATTTTGAAAAGGTTTTGTTATTGGATGTGTTCAACCAAAAGGCATTGTTTGGTACTTGTGAAAATTGAAGGAATTTAATCAATTAGCAAATATGGTTGCTAACTAGTGGTTTTTTCACAACCATGAGAATGTTTTAGATTATGAGATTGTGACATAGAATTGTTTGACAAGTTTTAATTGTAGGTTCTGTTACTGGTTGTGTGCTTCAACAAATGGAAATGTTGGTGATTAAGAATATGTGTATTCATTTAGATTAATGAATGATTTCACGAATTCTATAAATAGAATTATATTTTTTTTATTTAGGAAAAGTTTTTTGGAATTTGTTGAGAAATTATGAATTTAATTTCATTTGTAGGTGTTGGAAAATTTTAGGACTAATTGTATCCAACGGGCTTGCTGTAGGATTGATTTCTAAGTGCATTGGCCCATGTACAACTGTTGGATTCTATTCACTTGCAAATTTTGATTGTTTTTGCTCTTATCTTTTTTTGATTCCAAACTATTCTAATTAATCCTAGTTAATTGATAAAGAACAAAAGCAAGGGTAGTAATTGAATTTGTGGATTCACCCAGTATGGAACTTTTACACCAACCATGTCTCAAGTGTCATATCAAAAGGGGAGTAAATTTAGGTCATTGATTTTTCTTTTTCTTTTCCAAATATTGAGGACAATGTTTTATTTAAGTTTGGAAAAGGGACTTTGAATGAATTCTTTAAATTTTTAGGATTTTTGTTAATATAATATTTGATTCATTCTTTTGTTCCATTGGATTGAATTTTTTTGGGGTTTGTTCAAAATAATAAAGAACAATTGATTTGAGTGATTGACCAAGTCATCCCTTGTGAATTTTTGGATTTTTGATTACTCATAATAGAACTACACATGATTATCTTGTTTGAAAATTTAGGCATTTAAAGAAGCTTGATAAAAGATGAATGTAATTTCCTTATTTAAATCAATTTAAGAAATTTGTTTGAACCATTTCATCTAGGAATTGATTGCTTGTTTAAATTCAAGCATATGCATGTGAGATTGTTAAAAACTCTCCCACTATTTCTAAAACAAGGCACACATCTTTTGAGGTGAAATATTAATCCGCACTCAATTAAGGAAATGATTTAGGCACTTTTTATTTTAGCCCCTTCCATACCTATATTATTTTTATTCTTTTTATCCCTTTTTAATCCTTTAAATACACGTTAAGAGTGTATGTAACCATGTCACTATATAACCCCATATTATAGCTCAATCATCAAGAGAATTTTAAAATTTTTAAAAGGCGCTAGAATTTTCATTATGTGTGATAAAAAAAAGTTGGAATTCCCTTATTCATTGTATAAGCATATGTGCAAGTGTTTGATATTTGGGGAAAAAAATAAGACATATACAGCGGGTCATTTGGGTTACACTTTTCTTTTAAAAAAATTATAATAAAAAAAATGAAACAAAAATTAAAAAAGAAAAAAAAAAAGAAAAAGAAAAGTTGAGAATTGTAAAGTTCTTTTGAGCTTTAATGCTTAAATTACGTGGAGCTCACAATCCTATGTAAGAACATTATGTTGACAATTTGCTCTTAAGGTTTATCATGGATTTTGATTATTGAGTGATTGTAACTAGAAAATAAAAGAAGTTATGGCAAGGTGGAAAAATTTTAATTGCATATGGAAATTTTTAATGTCATTTGATTAATTTCATTCTTGGAGCTCTCTTACTAGTACTTTTTTTTTAATCATTTTCTTTCGCAAGCCATTTTCCTCTAGCAACGTTACAAGTCAATAAAGACATTTTAATCCTTAATGAGGTATGTAATTACCTTAGTAGAGATTGATTATGTATTCTTGCTTATGGAATTATACATAACATTGTCCAAAGAAGATATTTGACTCTTCTAACATGTGTTATGATTGCTTTAACATTACATCAAGAGTAAGAAAGAGGTGTATTGTGGTCTTATCATCTTTCTTGGTTGATTTATTCTTCGAATTGCTTGTAAAATTTTGACAGTAAACTTCAATGCTCTAAATTTTCTTATTAGTTTGATTGTGCCAGTGCATTATGAAATTTTCTAAATTAAAGGATTTATAATCATGATTTGAGAAGCAAAACTCCAAGTTTAGAAAAATTTGATAAGGATCATTCTAACATATATTTTAGGTTAGAATTTAGGAATATTTCTTATTTTTTTAAGACTTTTATTTTAGAATTAGTTAATTTTCTATTCTTTTTGTTTGTGCAAGAATTTCTTGAAAAATGAGTTGAAATTGTGATTTCTAGTAGTTTTGCATAGCCCATGAAACAGACCATGCATTGACCAATATAGTTTACTAATCAACAATGATAGATTCATATTGGCATAATGACTAAATTAGTCCCTAAACTATTTTAAAAAGTCTAATTGAGGACAAATCAACTATCAGATTAAATTAGTATAAAACTCTTATTTTCTAGCATATTTGAGGACAAATTTCATCAGTGTTATACAAACACTAGTATGGGCACATGAATAAAAAAAAATAACCATAATGATGAAAATTAAAAATATTTATAAGAAAATAAAAAATTAGTTTATTGCCCTAGAAAATTTCTATCAATTGGCAGTTTTCCCTTCTATTTTTCTTTACTCTTCTAATTCTCATCATCCATGACAATCACCAATAAACACATATGATCTCAGCTCATCCACCATAAAGCACAATCATTAAATCTCCCTTATATAGGCAAAAGTTTCTCTACCCTTCTCTTTCTCTGAATGAAATTTAGCTCATCCATATATCAAGCTCTTTATCTTCATTATCAAAAATTTTCAAAATTCTCTATACTCAACTTTTAAACAAAAAGACATGCGAAGGTGAAGGAGACCGTAACCGTCATCAATCTTACCATCGAGAGCTATGGAGGGACTTAGCTTGGCCTTTTGATGCATCTTGACAAAATTGACCATGATTTCAATTGTTATTAATGTTGATCTCGCACTCATTAAGAGAGGTGAGGGAGGCTTTGATTTGGTGGTCTAAGATCAAGATTTTATGCTTTAAGGCTTCTTCTAAAGGTTTTGCTTCTATGAGAGAGAAACAGAGAGAGAGAAAGAGAGAGAGAGAAAGAGAGAGAGACAGAGACAGAGAGACAGAGACAGAGAATGGTGAGGTTAGGTGAAGAGATAAAGAAACAAGTAGTGATGATGATTAAAAAAAATGGCAGTGGATAACGAGAAGAAGATGAAGTTATGTTGGATTTTTTTTTATTTTTACTTTTTCAATCTAGGTAGTGAAAAGAATGGAGACTTAGATTAATTTTGTTTTCTTATTTTTCCAATTTGGGTATTGGTGATAAAAAGAAAACTGAGAGTGATTTTGTTTTCTTACTTTTCCAATATGGCTATAAGGAGACTAAAATGTGGAAGTAGAAAAAATAATTAGGTTAATCTTATAAAATATTTTTATAGATAAAATTCAAAAATTAATTTATTATATTTTTATTTTAAAAATTACAAAAATGTAGTCCACATTCCATTTCAGCTGTAATTTGTCCTTAAATAATCCGAAAATAATGTACTAATTTTATCTAATTGTTGATTTTGTCCTAAATTAGACTTTTTAAAATAGTTCAGGTTTATGCCACTCATATTTAGTAGATTGTGCATGGGTCGTGCCATATAGCCCGTGTGTTGGGTCGTGCAATGCATCAGATCCAGATTTTAAAATGCAATTTCAAGTTGCCTTTGAAATGACCATATAACCTAGTTTGGATATACATTATAAAGTGAAAAGGAGCAATTTTAGAGAGAGAAAAGTATATCTAACATTTCCACCAAAATCATGATAGATTTTGTGAAGATTTGGGGAAACATACTCTTAGGGTTTCATCAATTTTTGTTAGCAAGACACTTCTTTTGGATGTTCTTCTACTCAATTCAATGAATTCCTTCTTCTTTATATCTTTTTTTCTTCTTTTATGATGAACAACTTCTTCAATTTTAGGGGTTAGGGTGAAAGCCCAATACTTTTCAATGATTATATGAAGAGATTTTGCTTCAATTGTGTTAGATTTTCTTGAGTTAATATGTTTAAGCTTAATTGATCTTATATGTATAAATGGCCACAAATGTGTAATATTTAAGATTTTATATCATTAAGCGAAAGTGGAAGACTAAAATTAGTCCTAACATGTTAAACTAGGAGATTGAGATCATAAGAGTCTGCTTGACTTCTATAGATGTTTAAGGATTATTAATGAAACTTAATTGATTTTCATTGAATTTTATGACCACGAGAGTAAGCATAATTTCAATAATAATAGACTCAATATTGCTCAAGAGAGAATATTGAAAAAATTAGGAAAATCTATCTTTAAGTACAACCTAATTAAAATAATTTTTTTGATGTATTTATGAAATAATATTGTATTAGACCCGAATTCCCTATAAATCATTATCGCATAGTGTTTTTTCATTTAATTTCAATTTTATTTAATTATTTTTGTAATTTTAGTTTTTGGTCATTTTCTTCTTAATCATTCAACTGTTAGATAATAGAAAAATTAAGACTTAGTTGATAGTTGTGTGAAACAATCTACATTGGAACTATTTTTGCTCATCATTGTATTATTTGAGCTATTTGTAAACTTGCAAAGGTTACATACACAATAGTGGTTATGATGGAGGCTTGATAGTCTTCTTTTTTTTTTTTTTTCTAGTAGAGCATTTAAAATAGATTTCCTAGTTGTTGGTCAGAGATTTGCATCTAACTTCTTTTTAAAAGTTATTTGGTTGTTGAGGGCTATAAATATCCCTTTTAAGAACTAACTTCATTTATGGGAAAACTCTTATAATTTCATGTCTTAATGCCTTAAACTTCATTTATTGCACCCTAGAGATTTGTGTGCTCATTAAGGTTTCAGTGTGAGTCAAAACATTTGTAATTTGGTTTTAAGAGTTAGCCTAGGTTGGGAAAATTCTTGTGAAGTTGTGTGTAACACTTAAACACAAATGTAAAAGGTTTGGTGTGAGCCTAGAAATGCTAAGTTTAAGAGTAAGCTTGGAAAGCTTCTTATAGATTTATTGAGATAGTTAAATCCCAATTGAAGATTAGTTTATTGAGATAGTTAAATCCCAATTGAATATTAGATAGTAGACATAGGGTTTGTTAACACTTAAACTATTATAAATCTTACATGTCAATTTTCTTTATTCCCTCCTAACACTTCTTAATTTCTCCCAAACCTCAAATTTTAATTTTTTTTTTCACTAATTCAACCTCTTTTCATAGTGCATTAGGACCAACACACCTATTTTTGACAAAGGTCTTTTAGTTAATGGTCTCAAACATAACTTTCTTAGTTAAAATTAATCATTTAATAAAGGTTTAAGGGTTATGTTTAATCCTCAAGCTTGCTAACTGTTAAGAATGAGTGAAAACTAACTTTTATTTATAAGTAGGAGAGTTTAAAATACTTATGTTATTAACTTAAATTATTTAACTAACAAAATTGTCAAGTGACTTATAACTATAATAGATGAAAGGTGGATTTGACTCTTTCTTCCTCTAGAATGAACAATCCTTTAATTTTAGGGATTTGGGTGAAAGCCCAATACTTTTCCATGATTATATGAAGGGATTTTGCTTTAATTATGTTAGGTGTTCTTGATTGGACATGTTTGAGCTTAATTTGCTTATGTGTATGAATAGGCAATGCAATGCTTTAGATTCTATATCATGGAGTGAAGATTGAAGTCTAAGGCTAGTCCTAACATGTTAGGTAGTAGATTGAGACTATGAGAGTAGGCTCGAATTCTAGAGATGTCAACGGATTATTCAAGGAACTTAATGCATTGTTATTGAATTTTGTAACCACAAGAGTTCAGTGACAATAATCTTAATTTTGCTTGAGAGAGATAATTAGATAATTTAGAAAAATCCATCTATAAGTACAACCCATTTATAATGGGAATAAAACTCTTAATGAAATTGTGGAATAATATCATGGTATACCCAAAGTCTCTAGAAACCATTTGCATAAGAGTATCTTTTCATTTAAATTTTATTTTTTATTAATTGAGAATTTTTAGATTTTAGATTATATATTCCTTCATAATTTGATTTCAATAATATAAAAATTGAGTTATTATTGGTATTTGTGAGAATCAATCCTCATGGGAACGATTTTTGCTTTATTATATTAATTGAAGTGTTTTATGCATATGCAATGGTTTTACACGTAACACAAGTAATCATTAAGATTATATAATTAACACTTGACTTGTTTTGATATGTAAAATGTCACAATTCATTCACATATACACATAATAGAACCTAATCATATATTAAAATCACACATATATACATTAGAATCCAATTATGGCTTTTACTCACTTTTGATACAATTAAACTTTATGTTAGGTTTGAACCTCTCTCTTAGGCTTCCTCAATGTGTTGAGATCCTAACATTTAATACATATGTGATTATAAATATATCAAAATGAGTTTGCATGTTTGTGTGTAACAATGGTTATGTTCCATTCAAATTGGTTGAGTATTTGTGTTTATTATTCTTGTATGATAGTTCGACCTTCCTACACTCTAATTGCAATAATTGTTGCCATATTCATCCAAATGACTTGATTCTTTTTTTACATAAACTAGACACATGTGATACAACATATTCAAAATGTAGGTCAATATAAGGCCTACAGAAAATATGGTAAATTTTTTAATTTTGCCCTATTTCTATGTGACCGTTGTATGATCAGGTCTTACATTCTTGGTCATATATCAAATTATACAAATACAATTGCAAAAGTAATTTACCAAAAATATACAACACATAAAGAAATATGTTTTATGTTTTACACTTTGTCTAATTTAGTTTGTAATGTCATCAAAATAAATGAACAATCTCAAAGTGAGAAAGTTTCATCAAGTTCAAAAATAGTCATAATGAAGGAGCAATATCTCATCACCCATAATATTTTTTGGAAAACTATTTTACAAGAATCTAGATGAGACAAAACTCTTTGAATTTCATTTTTTCACCTTTGTTAATTCCCATTCTATGGCCATCAAATTCTAGGTGAATAGAATCAAAAGGTTAAAAAGAGTTTCGTTAGGTTCAGGGTTAGTCATAATCAAGGAGCAATATCTCTTCCTACACAACAAATTAAGCAAATCTATTTTATAAGAATTGAAAATGGATATAATTCTACAACTTTCATGTTTTACACTTTTTCTAAATCAATATATAAGGTCATCAAAATATATGAACAAGGCCAAATTGAGGAGGTTTTAGTAGGTTATAAAACAGTCCTAAAAAAAGAGCCATAGATTTTCACACATACACATTCACACCATATTAAGCAAAATTATTTTACATGAATTTGGATGAGGCATAAATCTATAACTTTCATATATTACACTTGCCCGAATTTCTCTTTGAGGGTTATCAAATCATAGGTGCAATAGTATGTTCTAACAATAAAATCAACATAATTCAACTTTTGCATCTCCTAAGCTTTAACTTTCATACATAAATTTTACCTATAATTACTCCATAATACTAATTATGCATGTTTAACATGTTATGGAGAGGAATTTCATATGGAAAGAAGATAAAATCTTTTACCTCTTTTGCCAAAACTAGAATAAGGTTACTTCATATCTAGTTTGGTTCTTCTTCTTCTTACTTCCTTTGTTTATTTCTTTACTCTCTTTTTCTTTTGTTACACCCCTTTACATTTTTTTCTCTCTTATCCATTCTTAAAGGAAGAGAAATTCAATTTGTATACCTATTTTAATATGACAAAATCATGATAACTTGTTACTATTAATTGGAAGTTCAAGTTTCATCTTTTAGTCCATCTTCCTCACTCCTTTATCACCTTTATCCTTTTACTAATTTCCATATGCTTCTTATATTTCTAATAAGTTCCAAAATATCATTATTTAAGATACTATAATATGCACACAACATATGACAATTTGTCATGTAACTATGAAACATCATATCTATATTCAAGTGGCCTGAATGTAATGGTGCAAGTGTTATCATCATGCTTATCAAATGCATATATCTAAGTGATCATTTATGTAATGTATATGTTCATGTGGGATTGACAATGATTTATGCAATGCATATGTTCATGTGAGGGTGCTAGTGAAAGAGGAGAAGGGTTTTGCATAGAAATGAGAGGAAAAGGGCTTATTTTTACTATTGATTTGCATATGAGATGAGGGTTTGGTGGTTGGAGTTGCATTAAAAAGGAAGGCAATGTGGTGTTTTAGAAATTTCCTATAATTAGGATTTTTGATTTAGCTATTGAAAGTTCATGATTCCTATTAAGAGCATTTGCTACTGTGTGATTTAATCCATATGCCTTGCAATTTCTTACTGCCAAAAGTCTATGGCACAGTTCACCATTTTTATGCTTTTAAAGGCCTTCTAAACCTCCCTAAACTTTACCAACTTTAATCCCTATGCCTTAGACATGGAAATACCATGTCTTAGCTTTAAAAATCCTTTTTAACATGAACCAAAACCCATAAATTGATAATAAATGGGTACATGCATTTTTATCCCTTAAACTTTCCTTATGCCTTAATTCCTTCATTCTTTCTCATACCATATATATTTTCCTTACGCAACGCTTACTTCTTTTTATCTTAAGCCTGTTATATCATCATTGTTTGATGTATATTAAACATAATTTGTTTAATGTATATTAAACATAGTTTCTTTGATGTATATTAAACATAATTTCTTATATATAAATTATGACATACATACATTGCCTTTTCACTTAGCTTCTTTTTCGATTTTATCTTTTAATCATTCTTCTTAAATCACATCATAACTTAATTAATTGTTACATTATCATTAAAATCAACCTTTCCATGTTTATTACTCTGGAAAGGAGTCCTCATTTATAAGAGACCTAAAGAACTAAGTTTCAGACCTTATGAAATGCCTCTTTATACAATACATCCCTAAATTTCATAGTGTTCATACTTAAATCCTTTCTTAGCTTATCCTTATCCATGTTATACTATAATTAAACAATCCAAGTCAACTTATATCTACTTTTAAGGATCTCTAGAGTTGGATGGATTTAAGACCTCTTAGAACTCTTTGAATCTCATATAACTTCATGAAAACCTTTCAAAATGTCTTTGATATTTAAATCTCATTAAAAATCTTGGGATAGCTTATGATGATTATGGAGGGGGGCACTCTATAATCATAATTAAGAGTTCCCTTATGCCCCTTTAGGTTAGGAATGAGTCCTATACTTTTGATAACTATCCCTTCCCTTCTTTAGTAGTCTTAAAGGATAAATGTAGTTTAACTACATATGGCCTCAATCTCGTATTCTTAACTCTTTCTTCCTATGTTTTCATATCTTTAATTGTTATCATTCTTATCTCCTTTACCTTTTTTCTCATAATTAACTTGTTCTTTTTATACTTTCATGTGTTGCTATTATCCTTTTTTTTTTCTCTTCATATACATATCATTCTTAAAATTCTCATTCTTTATCATCCTAGAACATATATTGTCTAAGATATCATCATATCATCGCATTTATCTTTCATAACATCATACATACCTTATTTCTTAATCATATCATAACACTAAATCATTTCATCATTCATCTCTATTTACATCAACTTATAACATGTAACATATCATAAATTATCCTCATTCTTTATATCAACATTATGAACTTTTCCTTGATCCATATTGATCTAAAGCATGCATAACATATCATGTAAACAATAATAGTCATATCATTTCATAATACATATACATTCTTATGCTTTAGTGTTATGATACATTAAGCATAAATTGCACTTTAGTTCATAACATCATGCATATTCATCATATTACTAGCTCTACATACTTAATACTCAAAGCTCTAAATCATGAACATACATAGCATACCATTACTCAAATATAGAATTCTAACTTAAGGAAATTAACAAGATATGAAGAAAATCTTGTATCTTCACAAGTTATAACTAATCATCCTTATATATCTCTCATCAATTTTATCATCTCTTATCTTTATTTATATCTTTATAGAATCAAAGGCCTAACCATATACATCTTTATTGATATCACTTTATTGTGACCTAAAATTTGAGTTATGTTGGCGCTACAGAACTATAAGGCTTAATGCCACCAATGCCTATAGGAAGCCTAATTTAAATTGTAGAAAAGTCCATCATGGCTTTCACTATGTACTTTAATTTGGTAGAATCTAAAATTTAATGTACTTTAATTTGGTAGAATCTAAAATTTATCATTCTTTAATTATAACCTACCTTACATTTTGCCTTACCTTAGTTTCTTTAGGTAAAACTAATGGCAGATAAGGAATTAAGTCATACTTAATTCCAAAAAAATTCATAAAAAAAACATTTCCTTTTCATATGTTGTAGACATAACATTTATTTACTTTTCTTTCATATATGGCTTTCATTTATAGCTTTCTTTTCTTTCATTCATTCTTTTCATTTCATTCATTACATGCATGAACACATCATAAACATAAAAAAATGCCCATTAAATTCCTATAATCAAGTGGTATAACTTAGTCTCATTTTGTTGCCATTAAGGTCATCATTATCATAGTCATTAACAGTAGTCTCATTTTGAATTAAAATTTTACTCAACATTATAATTATTAATCATAAATCATAATTTTTTTTTACATAACATCCATAACTTACCTTTTTAATGCAATCATTCTTTCTTTCTTAAACTTAGACTTTGTGAAGACATGCAAGAATATAATATTTGAACTTAAGCATTTGCATAATACATATATAAATCTATGTTTTATGTATACATAATTAACATAGATAACTATGAGGAACAATTGTAGTGCCTTTAAAAAACATGACATAAGTCTTAAACCTTAGTCTTTAACCTGTCTCTGGCATCATCGCATGTTTAACTTGTAAAGCAATCTATGCGTAGGGATGAGCTCATTATGGGAAACTCGTTGAGGGAAATACATGTCCATTATGCATGTTTACATGCCTTTATATGATTGCATTTCTATTTATATGGCACATATCATTTACATTTGTCGTACAAGTTTTTTTTATGGGAGAGTTAACTCACCATCCATGACATCATATCTTACATTTGAGAGTGACCTCACTAGCCATATCTTTTAGTTATTTTTATATTAAAAAAAGTTTCCTCACCAGTCATGCCATGCATCCTATGACTCTTTATGTTCTCACTTTTTTCTTGAACTAATCTCACATTACATGATATTCATTCATAACATAAATGTCATAATAGTTCATTTCATTTCATAATAATGCATATGATTTTTATATAACCATATCTAGGCCTACTTTGTCCTATACTTAGAAATCATTATGCATATATGCAATAGACATTAAATAAGAACTATAAAAACCCTTCACTTTTCTTAGCTTTCTTTAACTTTTCTCTTACTTTGCCTTGTTATTTCTCTATCTCTTTACCTTTTGCCTTAACTTGCATTTTGCTTATCCTTGCTTGCCCTTAATTGTCTCACCTATACATATGCCTAAACATAATAATTATTTAATTATTAATATCATCTAAAATATGGAGAGTTACTTAACTCATCCATAGAACATGTAACATTAACATAATATAAGCATTATAGGGTAGTTATACCCTTAAGGATAATTATGTCCATATCAATTCATACGTGCAACATATCTATCATTAGCTTTAAACTCATATACTTTAACATTATCATCATAATTAGCAATTTTTCATTACATTTCCTTCATGTTCATTCCTATCATCAATACTAACATCATCCTTTAATCATATAAAAATCCATTGACAAAATTTTTAAATCATTATCATAATTATCAATTTACATTCTTTAATTCATTAACATGCTCATTTCTCATCATGTCACTCATAATCATTAAGATCCCTTTAAGAAATACTCTAAAACTTAGGTTTTATTAGCTACATAGCCAAAAAGTTGATTATGTAGCCTAGTTGCATAAGATTTTCTCCTATTCTATAAGCTTATGCCTATTTAGATTGTATAAAGATGGTTTTACAACCATATATGTTAGATGTGTAGCCATCCTCTGTATGGCTAAGCCATTACAGCCTTAGCCTTCTGTGACTACAGGGAGTGGTAGGTTCAAAGGTCTTCCAAGCTTACGTTTTTTTCTCTTGGACATTATCACCTTCAAGGATGAAATGAATAGATAGACATCTTAACAATCTAAAATCTAATACTTATAAACAGCTTAAGTGAGAACTTATTCAAGTTCTCTAAAGGAAAAAAAGAAGTTAGATTCTCTCCTTGCATTAACTTAACATGGATTAGGATACATTACATCTACTTCTACTTTTACTCTTTCTACATCCTTACCATTTGAAACTGTACTTCTAATAGCAACACGCTCTAGGACTCCTATTCCTCAAGATATAATACTTAAAAATGTTCTATAAAAGGTGAATGCTAATGCTAAGGCATAAGTATAAAGGTCCAAGACCAATAAATATGCGCATGCATGCACTAGATATTTACTTCCTAAGGATAACTAAGCTTGCATATTACTATGCATTCATATACCATTCTTATAAACCAAAAAGGGAAAATGTGTAGAAATATGCACTAAGGAACCATAATTGTATGACTAAACATGAAATCACTATATGCCTAGGCTCCAAAGGCAAGTTAGGCAATTTGGCAATGTATATAGGGTAATAAGTTATGCAACTAGAAAGAACATTCATAATGAGGATGTCCCCAAGAAACAGTATAGGCTTGAACATGCATCATATAAGCATAAGCCCTATTATTCATATTTTGATGGTGATTGTTATTATTATGGTGTGCATAGTCATATTGCTTATGATTGCCATTTTAGAATATATGAGAAATTAGCAAAAACTAACCCATAAGGACATATAAGGATTTGAGTACGTAAAATAGAATGATTTTACCTTGTAGGTGTACTTGAAATTCAACATGAAGAATATCTAGAGAGTGATTCCTTAAAGCATATGATAAGTGACATGAAGTTCTTCTCCAAATTTGAAAAACTTAAAGGATTTCGAAATGTCTCCTTTAATGAAAATGACAAGGCAAAGATTATGGGTACAGGTAAAATGGGTTAGGATGTTTGTTCAACCATTTTGACAAAGTTCTAATTAGTTGATTGTCTTAAACATAATCTACAAAGTGTTAGTCATTTGTGTGACAAAGGTTTTAGGTTTATATTTGAACCTTAAGCATACCATATGTCAAGACTGAGTGATAACAAATTGCTTTTCATTGATGGAGAGTACAAAATATATATGTTGTTAATTTAAATTCTGAGTTATAAAGATTTTGAAGTGTTTAATGACTATAGTTGATGAATGTTAGACTCGACATTGAAGACTTAGACATGCTAATATGGAGTTGATCAATAAATTAAGGAATAAATACTTAATAAAAGGACTTCCTAAGATCAACTTCACTAAAGACAAAATATATGATGCATATCAAGCAAGTCTTCATTGAAGGTTAAAATCTTTAAAACCTCTCCAATTATTGCACATGGATCTTTTTGGCCGAACTAGAGTGGCTAACATCTAAGGCATACATTTTGCAATTGTTATTATTGATGATTTCTCTATACATACTTGGGTTTTATTCGTTCCATATAAGGACTATTGCATTGATGTTTTCAAATCTTTTACAAAAAAGGTTAAAAATCAAAAGGATTTGAAAATTTTTACCATTAGAAGTGATCAAATAGAGAATTTAAAAATGAGAAATTTCAAATTTTTTGTTATGTGTATCATATTCTTCTTAACTTTTCTACACTTATAACTCATTAATGAAATGGTGTAGTTGATATGAAAAATTCAACCTTATACCATTTCATTAATGAGTTATAAAATTCACCCTTAAGATGGATTAGACTCCTAGAAAAGCTCATCAATCCTCTCTAAATGTAAGGAAAATAATTCAATAATTATAAAATGATTAGACTTACAAGAAGGATCATCTCAAAGAACTCATCGTTAGTGATACATCAAAAAAAGGTAACAATTATATCCTTATTTAGAAATGCATATAATAATCTTGCATTAGATCACTCACTAAGCCTAATGCCATAAATGAAGCCATTAATTATAAAAATTGGCTTCTTACCATATAAGAGGAGCTTAACTAATTTAAATGGAATAAAGTATGGACTTTATTTCTTAAACCTAATTATCACTCCATTATAGGACCAAATGGGTGTTTAGGAATAAGCTTAATGAGCTTGGTTCTATAACAAAGAATAAGGCTAGCTTAGTGGCCAAGGGCTATAACCAAAAAGAAGGTATTGATTATGACGAGACCATTGCCCCAATAATAGGGTTAGATGCAATTAGAAACATGTTTGCATTTGCATCTTTTATGCACTTTAAATTGTTTGAAATGCATGTCAAAGTGCCTTTTAAATGGATATATTAAGAAGGAAGTCTATACAAAACAACATCTTTGTTTTGATAATCATAAGTCTCAAACCATATTTTCACACTCTTTAATGCTTTATATGGCTTGAAATAAGTGTTTAAAGCTGGGTTTGAGAGATTGAGCAATTTTCTTTTGGAAAACGGATTTACAAAAGACTTTGTTAACATGATAGTATTCATTCAAAGGCATATTAAATGCATATTGATGGTTCAAATCTATGTTAATGACATCATATTTGGTACTACTATTATTTATTTATGCAAAGACTTTTCGAATGCCATGAAAAGTGAGTTTGAAATAGGAATGAAAAAAAAAAGCTTATATTCTTCCTTGGCATCTAAATCAAGGAAGAGAAAAAGCAATCAAGAAAAACACACTAAAGAACTCTTGAAGAGATATGGAATAGACATAAGTAAGCCTTACAAGACTCATACAAGCATAAATATCAAACTTGATATGGATGAAAAAAGTGAAATAGTAGATCAAAAGCTCAATAAAGGTATGATTAGGAGTCTTTTGTATCCAACTACCTCTAAAACTAATATTAAATTTAGTGTTTTCCTTTCTGTTATATTTTAGGCTAATCTTAAGGTGACACACTTGCATGCTATCAAATACATTTTAAGAACTTGAATAAGACTCTAAGTTTAGAATTATTATATCCTAAGGGATCCTCTAGCTTTGCTAATAGAATTCTTGATAGAAAAGTACATGTCATTTAATAGAACATCTATTAGTTTCTTAAGCAGTAAAAAAATAAAACTCAGTTGCTTCGTCCACAATTAAGGTAGAATATAAACTTACTGGACTTTATTGAGCTCAAATCATTTAGATGAAACAATAACTCTAAGACTACATCATTGTAGATCACGTTCTAGTCAAGTGCGATAACATAAATTCTATCAACTTGACTAAAAATCTAACTCAATATTTTAGGAGTAAGCATATAGACTTTAGAGAATATTTTATTAGGGATCATGTGAATGATGAAGATGTTGTACTTGAATCATGGATAGTAACCATCAATTACCAAATATTTTTACTAAATCATTTTATGATGAAATGATGCAATTTATCAAGAGAGAATTTAGAATGATTAATGGTAATGCCATATGAAGCTCATGTATGGTACACTTTAAAGCTTACTATCCTCTATTTAGAATTATTTTATGTGTATTCTTGAAAAGTCTTCTCTTATAATGTTTACAAACCTAAAATGAATTAATCATCATTCAAAGGTTTTGCCTTTGAAAATGGAATTGTGATTGATTCAAACAATAATTTGTCTAAATTCATATTTGAAGGTCGTAATTCTTAATAATCATGTGTTTGGAATTAAATACTATAATTGAATTTAAGTTTACATGCATCATGAATTTCTTTTTAAAATGGCTTCAAAAGTGACACTATGAATGGCCTTGTTCATGCCTTGAATGGGTCAATAAACTTTGATGAATAGCCCTAGCAATGGCCATAATAGTCCAATTCTTAAAGGTGAACTATTCAAATAAAATTCTTGAACATCCATTCTAACATTAAACTGCAATTCAAAATTTCAATTGCCTTGTTCACTTTTAACAATTTTAAAAAATAAAAAATTATTTTTGGAATAGCCTAATTCATTGTCGCAAATAATTTGTTCCAATGGTAAAATTTCTAGTTATTTTAACTCTGTTTTGTATTTTACATATAAATACTCACTCTTTAGCACTCTATACACTTTATTTTGCTTCTTTATCTATTTCTACCTTATTTTTGACTTTGATAACTGTTGGACTAGGATGATTAATCCTAGGTTTAGAACCTCTTTTGATCTTGACAAAGTAGATTGATCATCACTAATATTTCAAATAAGTGTTGTTTTTACAGATATGAATCAATCTCTCAAGAAGAAATGGAAGGAGTTGAGAAACTCCAAAGTGACATGTAAATCGCGACCGCAATCTAGGGTTAGCGACCCGCAACTCATGTTACGACATCCCAAAATTCAAACAGGCGAAATCGTAGAGCCATTCTTGGTCGCGACCCTTGGAAAGGAAGAAGCCAAAATGACACAGACGAATTCGCGATGCAAGTCACGCCTTCGTCGCGACCGCGAATTTCAAAGTAACTCAAGAGGGAAGCAGTCCACAACCACAGCTTGACAAGTGTCCCAAAAGACTATAAGAAGTCAAAAATCACAGAGACATCTTGTTGGTAGCAACCGTGATCCGTGTGGAAGAAAGTTAACCACTTTGGCAGAAGGATTCGCGTCCTCTGTCGCGGCCTGTGCAAGAAAACTCGCGACCGCGACTTCTGAAAGTAGGTAAAAGATAACGACTATATTTTTCTAGGGAACTAATAAGAAGCTGCCATGTGGACTAGTCGTTAGACACAAACAGGGTTTCCCTTGGAGAATTTGGATTTCGCGACCGCGAATGGCAGTAGTGACCGTGATTTCATCCTGACAAGCACTTAATGCAAAATCTGTCGAGCATGTCTCAAAGATTTGATGAGCTATGATCTGCAACGTCTCTTTGGTGAAGTTTGGCTATAAATACTCCACCAAACAGCCATGAAGAAGGTTGCTAAGGAATTTATTACAAGTGATTAAAGTTCTCAATCTTTGTTACTCATTTTCTTCATCTTCTTTATGTAATTATAAGTGTTAGGTGTGAGCATTAAACACCAAGTTGTGAGGTTTT